>JAKSZU010000011.1:17503354-17532745 GCA_026018925.1 Tupaia tana
TTCCTAAGAGAGATTTTTGCTATAGGACGTGTGTGCTCGCTGGAGGGACAGAGAGAGACAGAGACAGAAAGTGAGAAGTCACCCCCCCCCCCAGGGGTGATGGCCACTCTGCAATCCCCTCTCTTCCATTCTCCTCAGGATTTTGGGCATGCATGCACACATACCCAGTGTGAGTTTTAAGCTGCAGGGTCCAGGACTCGAACTGTGGCCAACCACGGTGGGAGTCCAGTGACATAACCATTATACTATCTGCTGGTCCCAACAATACAGCATTTTCATTTTGGAGTTGGTTGAATCCACAGATGCAGGACCTGTAGATAGGGAGAGCAGACTGTACTGGAAAAAGGGAGTGAGAATGTTTACATAAAACACTTGCTCAGTGCCTGTTTCGTAAGTGCTTGGTGGTGGAGGAAATATTAATGTTAGTGTTATTATTATTACTATAACAAAAACATCTTTCTGGATTCAATTCCTTGTTCAAAAAACACAAGACCGTGGCTTTGAAAACAAGGAAGGAAACATATGTATGCCTTTAAAGTTGTGAGTCAAGGAATTGGCAGGTGGTGTGGTGGTTAAGGACGCTGGACTCCCACATGTCAACGGAGGTTCGAATCCTGGACCTGGAGGTGTGCTTTTCTGCTTTCTCTCTCTCTCTCTCGTTCTGTCCCTCTCTGGTCAAATTTTTTTTTTTTAACCATTTCTTTTTTTGGAGAGGTTTTTGCTATAGGGTGCGTGCACTCGCCAGACAGACAGAGAGAGACAGAGAGACAGAAAGCGAGAAATCACCTCCCAGGGGGGTTGGTCACGCCGCAATCCCTTCTCCCCCATTCTCCTCCCGGGATCTTGAGCATGCACGCACACGTGCCCGGCGTAAGTTTTAAGCCACTGGGTTTGGGACACGAACCGCGGTCGACTACATGGGAGTCCGGCGACATAGCCATTACGCTAACTGCTAGTCCCCCTCTCTGGTCAAATTTAAATAAATAAATATAAATAAAGTTAAATAAAATAATTCTTAAAAAAAATTCCAAGCTTTCCGGCAGTGACGACCTCCCTGTGAGAATATGCCTCTTGCAAAGGACCTCCTTCATCCCTCTCCGGAAGAGAAGAGGAAGCCCAAGAAGCGCCTGGGGCAGAGCCCAGACTCCTTCTTCATGGGTGTACCGGGCCCAGGATGCTGTAGGATCACCACAGTCTTTACCCAGGCACAAACGGTAGTTGTGTGCATGGGCTGCTCCTCTGTCCTCTGCCGGCCTGCAGGAGGAAAAGCGAGGCTTACAGAAGGATGTTCCTTCAGGAGGAGGCAGCACTAAAAGCACCCTGACTCCAGATGAGTGGGAGACCATCCCAATAAACACATTTTGGATTAAAAAAAAAAAAAAAAAAAAAAAAAAAAAAAAAATTCCAAGTAAAAAAGACAATGTTTCCAATCAATTCGTAAGAAGGAACAGGCTGGGGCCAGTAGGTGACGGGGTAGTTAAGGCACTGGATTCCCATGTGATCAACCATGGTTCAAGTCCCAGATCCAGCAGCTTGAAAAACATGCCAGGCATGTGCATGTGTGTGTGCCCAAAACCCCAAAAGGAGAATGGAAGAGAAGGGATTGTAGTGTGGCTATCCTACCTAGGGCATGGTTTCTCACTTTCTCTCTCTGTCTCTTTCTACCAAGTACATGTGCTCTGTAACAAAGAACACAGAACCAAAACCAAAAACAAAACCGGCTTCTGGGGCCAGTGAGTGGCATGGTGGTTAGGGTGCTGGACACTCCCACGTGGCTGATCATGGTTCAATTCTCAGACCTGGTGGCTTGCTTTCTCAATTTCCCTCTCTGTCTCTGTGTCTCTTTCTGGTCAAATTAAAATAAATGAATAAATAAATAAATAATACTGAAATAAATCATTCTTAAAAAAAAAAAAAAACAAAAAAACTTCAGGCCAAATTAAAGGGGGGGGGGGATATTCACTTGGCATATTTCAGACCAAGACCAAGTGACCAGTTAGTTATCAGTCAATTTTTCTCCACTGCGTTTAGGATATTTTTACTTCTTCTTCTTCTTCTTCTTTTTTTTTTTTTTTTTTTTTGAGAGGTTTTTGGTATAGGGTGCGTGTGCTAGCCAGAAAGAGAGAGAGAGAGAGAGAGAGAGAGACAGACAGACAGAAAGCAAGAAATCATCCCCCAGGGGGAATGGCCATGCCACAATCCCCTCTCCTCCATTCTCCTCTTGGGATCTTGGGCACACACGCACACGCGCCCAGTGTGAGTTTAAGCCACTGGGTCTGGGTCTTGAACTGTGGTTGACTACATGGGAGTCCAGCAACATAGCCATTATGCTAACTGCTGGTCCCACGTTTAGGATATTTTTAAGTTGCACAGACACCAGCCGATACCCATCCCACGTCATCCCGATCGGGGTCGGGCGGTCACAGATCAGTCGTCAGGAAGGTGTGAAACATCCAGACAGCCTCCTGGCGCTGCCTCTCCACTCATGTTGGTTGACCCGCTGCCTGTCCACGGCCAGGGAGAAGCGCGTCGGGATTGACCTAGTGCATGACGAAGTGGAGCAGGAGCTGATAAAGGAGGCTGAGATCATCCGGGGTGCCATGGCCCTACTGACCCGCACTTTGGAGGAAACTTCTGAGCAGATCAGGTACGGTCGTCGGGGTCTGTCCTCCAGATCTCCCCTGGGCGCTTGTAGACGAGGCAGCAGCCACAGAGGCTAGGCTCCGTGGCATAGAAAGAATGGGGTTTAACACACCCACACATACTCTGTGTCCCCAGGTGGCCCAACACTGAGGGTGCGAACAGCACACCCCCCATACCTGGCAGTCACCCTCTGGGGGTGGGGGCCGATTTACCCCCTGATTATAGACTAGAGACACCACCCTCCCATAGCGTGGGGATATCAGAAAATTCAGTGGGGGCCCAATGGCAGTGCACGGGCAGAATGTGACACTGCAAGGCAGTCTCTGTGGGCAGGTCCCTGGCTCAAGACGCAGACCTTCCTGAGGTACCAGGCATGGTGTCCAGGGCCAGCTGAAGCTGGAGCTATCCATGGTGTCAGGACCTGTGGGAGGTGCTCTCTCTCTCTCGCTCTTGCTCATGGGAGAAATAAAAAAACATAAAAGAGGGATTTTTTAAAAAGGAAAAGAAAATGTCACAGTGGAAAGGAAAAGCTCGCCGTGTTAATTTGTCATCAAGTGTCTAGTGGCATCTGGGTGCATGTGCTGAGGTGATGGGTTGGTGGGGGAGCAAATACCACCACCCCCATCAGACCTAGCGTCAGCCTCGTTTTCTAGGGTCTCCCGAGGACTCATCGGTGCCACCTGGGCATTGCGGAGGGGGAAACCCAGTTTACCTTCTCCCTCCAGGCTGAACCGCTCGGCCAAGTACAACCTGGAAAAGGACGTGAGGGACAAGTTTGTGGCCCTGACCATCGACGATATCTGCTTCTCACTCAACAACAACTCGCCGGACATCAGATACTCTGAGAACGTCGTGAGGATCGAGCCAAAGTGAGGGGGGTCCCTGCGGGTGGATGGCACACGGACCCCCTCCCTGCTGGCAGCATCGTGGTGCTTCTCAGGCAGGCAGCGCCTCAGAGGCATGCTTGCAGCTGGCTGGGAGCTGGAGGAGGCAGGTGTGGGGCAGAGGCAGGTGCTGAAAGGTGACTATGCAACACAGGGCCCAGGGGCTCCTGGGTCCTTCAGGTTAGACCCCACTTCAAGGAAGTCTGATATACGGCTCAACTGCAGTGATGCTGGCTGCTAAGACACTGCTGCTTGGAGGCAGAGGCCACGGAGGCCCGGTTCAGTTCCCAGCCCAACCCAAACAGGCTGGTTGTAGTCCTAGCTGGTTCAGAGGCCAGGGTAGGAGGATCCTGATATGCTGAGACCCTATCAAAAACGCCTGCTCCCTCCCCCACATAAGTAAATACGTTTGTTTTAGAGGTTATTGCCATAGGGCATGTGTGCTCGCCAGGAAGAGAGAGAGACAGAGACAGAGACAGAGACAGTGAGAGGGAAAGTGAGAAATCATTCCCCCAGGGGGGATGGCCATGCCATAATCCTGTCTCCATTCTCCTGGATCTTAGACACACACGCACACGTTTCCGGCATGAGTTTCAAGCCACCAGCCAACAGCGGTTGGCCATGTGGGAATCCAATGATGTAACCACTATATCACCTGCTGGCCCCAATGGATACAACTTTTTTCATCTTTGAGGAGTCTTTTTAGTAAGATAAATCAATTAAAACCTTGTGTAGATACATTTTTTTTAAAGAAGAAAATCTGATATTAAATCTTTAAACATTTAAAATTTATTCTTTTATCTATTCACATTTTTAACCCATAGAGGATCTAAAAACATATTAAGGGCAAGCTAATAATTTACCCTTTTCTACCCCTTTCCCATTTTACACCCCTGAGATAACCAGCATGTTATCTGTATGTTCATACCTACATATGAGGAGTCATCAAAAGTTCACGGAAAATGCATAGTAGAAAAAATTGGATTTTGACAATTTTTGCACCAAAATAAACTTGTGCTTTAACTCCATTTTTTTCCACAGACTTTTTGAAGTCCTCGTTCACATCCACTCATACACACAATTCTGTTTTCTCTCATTTGCAAAAATGACATTACACTGTGAACCTTTTCTGTAACCTCTAACTTGTGTTTTTCAATTAATATTCCATCTCAACCCAACTGATTGTAAGTTTAAAACCCCATTTTTGGAAGGAAAACATACTTGTGGAAAAGTCCACAAATAATAACCACACAGTTCAATGAATCATCCTTATGCTAGGTCCCTTATTGCTGTAGAACCAGTTACCCCAGCCTCAGTTGGAAACAATAACCATGTGTTATCACAGTTTGTCCATTGAGAACCCGGGCACTGCTTAGCGGGGTGCCTCCGGCTCAATGCGTCACAAGCGCGTAGCCAAGCTGCTGCTGGGGCTGCAGCCTCTCGGAAGGCTAGACTGGGGCGGCAGCGATCGTATGGTGCTACCTCTCTTGTCACACGAGCTTCTCCAAGGGCAGTCTCATGACATAGCAGCTGGCAATCCAGAAGAAAGTGAGAGAGAGGGACCAGCAGGTGGCGTGGTGGTTAAAATGCTAGACACTCCTACATGGCCGACTGGTTCAAATCCGAGACCTGGTGACTTGCTTTCTCTCTCTCTTTCTCTCTTTCTGTCTCTCTCTGGTCAAATTAAAAAAAAAAAAAAAGAATAAATAAAATTAAAAATAAATAATTCTTTTAAAAAAAGAGAGAGAAAGAGAGAGAGAGAGGGAACATCCAAGACAGAAGCCATCATTGCTCTTATACCCTAATCCCAGGAGTGACCCCTTGTCTGTCTGTTTGTGAGAACCGAATCAATAAGTTCATCCCGTGCTTGAAGGAAGGGGGTTATACAAAGTGTGAATGCCAGGAGGGGGCACTGGGGGCCATCTCAGAGGCTGCTCAAATCACACAGTGAACAATCCTCTATGACCACCAAGCGGATCAGGAACGAGTACTTCCCATCAGCCCCGCAGGACCGCCCCCCTCGCCCCTGCACGCGCCCTTTCCGGTGAACGCTCCCTCTGTTTTCTCTCAAGGCGATCACTTGTCCGACTTTTAGCAAGTCTGTTCTGCCTGCTTTTTATTAACAGCACCATCCACTGTACGTTTTGCGTGTCTGGTTTCTCCCAATTAACATAAACGTGAGATTTATCAAGGCCGGTACATAAAACAGTTGCTCTTTGAGCCAGTAACTTATTCATTGATTTATTTATTGGGTGGTTGGGAAAAAAGTCGTGATGTATTTTTCTAGGTTTTTCTATGCAACACTGTGTCGTGACTTTTCTGACATCCCAATACTTAAATCTTTATGGACTACAGTTTGTTATTGTATTCAGTGTGTTATAATCTGTTACTATTATTATTTATTCTGATGCGCACGTTGTCCCTAGCTGTGTGATCTAGACCATGTGACTTCATCTTTCTGAGGCTTGGTTTTCCTCATTTGTAAAACGAGGCTATACAGGCCCGCTGGGGGCACGGTGGTTAAAGCTGCTGGATCCCACGTGGCCAACTGTATGGTTCAAGTCCTGGATTTGGTGGCTTGAAAATCACACCAGATGTGTGTGTGTGTCCCAGATTCCAAGAGGAGAATGGAAGAGAAGGGATTGCAGCATGGCCATCTCCCCCCCCTGGGGGGGAGGGGTTCTCACTTTCCCTCTGTCTCTCTGTCTCTCTCTGGTGAATGCATGTGACCTACGGTAAATTTTTTTTAAAAGGGGGGAGGATAATAAAAATTGGCTCACTAGGCCCTCATGAGAATTCGGTGAGCTAATGTTGGTAAAGTGCCCGCCCAGTGCCTGGTACGGAGTGACAGCCATTGACATAGAGAGACGTAGAGATGGGAAAACATCGAGGTGCTTCTGGTGGTGGAGGTAGGCTCAGCTTCCACTGGTTTCCTGGGATTGTCCCTCTCCCCACATCTCCCCCAGCTCCGAATAAGCTGCGAGTGAATGTGTGGGCCCGTTTCAGCTCTGTGAGCCTGGAAGAGTGGCTGGACTTCTCCAACACCAACGTGGAGAAGGCTGACAAGCAGCGGAACAACTCCCTGACGCTCAAGGCCCTGGTGGACCGAATCCTGACCCAGACGGCCAATGACCTACGCAAGCAGTGCGACGTGGTGGACACGGCGTTCAAGAATGGGCTGAAGGAGACCAAGGATGCCAGGGACAAGCTGGCTGACCACCTGGCCAAGGTGAGGTCCCTGCAGAGAGCACTGTCGGGAGGCTGCGCCGTGGAAGTGAGAGCGAGAGCCAGAGGGAGGACAGCGTGGGGCAAGGCGTGAAGGCAGGGAAATGGCTTCCAGGGGCACCTCCAGGAACCTCCACATGCTCGGCTTGCAGAGGCTCTCTGAACCCTGTCGTTTATTTTTATCTTTTATTTTTTTACAGAGACTTCAGTAGGCATTAGTCATGTCATTGGTTATTGGTACCACACAACCAATGAAAGCCCCAGCCCGCCAGTCATGCCTCAGTCTTTGCCGTGACTGGTCTCCTTCCTGAAGCTACCCAGGAGCTCCCAGCCACCATTCTTCTCATGACTATAACAGAGGCTCTCTTATCACGCAGGAGAGATTCCAAATGTTTTAGGAGCCCTATGCCAGGACAAGGGGATGAGGCAAATATGTATAGCTCCATATCACGCCTCCCCATGTTAAAGGGGAGAAACTGAGGCTGAGAAGGCTTTACTTTGTCAAGTCCTCGGGACTCCTAAGTGGCCAAGTTGGGCATTGAAACCAGGTTGCATCCGACTCCTGAGCTGCCACCTCTCCTGCCCCCACACTGCAGCAGGAACACGAGCACACAAGTTCCCTCTGGCCTCACACCGCAGGAGGGACTAGAAGGACTGGAGAGCAAGTCTGAAAGGCAGCCTGGGGGGCGGCTGGGGCAGGGAGCTGCGGGTGAGAGGAGCAGAGATTATAGGACGACAGTGTCCGACGGCAACGTAAGGCAAGCTGCAGGTGTCGTTTTACTTTGCAGTAGTCACTTACTAGAAAGGGAAAAGAAACAGGTGAAATTGTTAAAATGTTTTATTTCATATGCAATATAAAAACATCATCCCTTCAATATGTTATGATGAAATATACATGTAAGCACACACATATATACATAAAATATCACGTGATTCCATCACTCTCTCCCTATCTCCAGCGAGTACACAGGCTCTATACTAAACCATGTGTATATATATATATATATATACATATATATATATATATTTTTTGATACTAATAAATGTATGTTTGACACAGCTCATCTCAGTCAGAGATGGTCAATAGCTGCTATGTTAGTGCTGGTTCAGGGGACCAGGGTCTCTTAACTGTGGGGAGGGTATAAAGAAGGTTCATGGGGCCAGTAGGTGGCGTGAAGGTTAGGTGACTAGGCCCTACGTGGCCAGCTGCGTGGTTTGAGTCCTGAACCTGGTGGCTTGAAAAACATGATGTGTGCATGTGTACGCATGCTCGAAATCTCAGAAGGAGAATGGAGAAGGGATTGCAGTATGGCCATCACCCCTAGGAGGTGATTTCTTGCCCCTCATCCCCTTCTCTCTCTCCATCTCTCTCTCTCTGGCTCACACATGTGCACTCTGGTGAATTACAAAAAAAGACTCATATAAATGAGATGGGCTCAGGGATTGTGGCTATAAATTAGATAAAGCCATGAAACATAACCAACATTTAATCTGAAATCACTTTAATACTCAGAAGAGTTGTGGTCTAAGAGTCAGAAAAACATATTTAAAAAATGTTGGATTTCATCAAGTTCAAAGGCCTTAGGAGTTAACAGGAGATTCACTTAGATTGTTAAAAAAATATTTAATTTTATTAATTACTATTATTCAATTTGCCATAAGGCACATGCACTTACCAGAGAGGGACAGAGAGAGAGAGAGAGAGAGAGAGAGAGAGAGAGAGAGAGAGAGAGAGGAAAAGTGAGAAGGCAAGCTGCCAGGTCTGGGACTTAAATTGTGGCCTGCCATTAGGGATCCAGAGACTTAACCACCATGCCACCTGCTGGCCACCATTTAGATCTTTTAGGGGACAAAAAAATTCAAGATCCGATCAAGAAATAGAGAGATAGCTACTTGGATGGGGGTGACATTATCATGTGAATAGAGGAATTAAGGAATGCAGAAGTATCAGGATATTCAATATCAAACATCAGGAGGAAAATGAAAGCATCTATAAACGCCTTCTGTTTATGGGTTCAGTTAAAATTGTAAGCTGAATGGCCTTGGTTGTGATCATGACTGGGCAGTGCTTAGCTGAATGAAATGAAGTCTTTTCATTCAGACAAGTAAGAAACTCTTTTTTGTTATCAAATTTTTTTCTAGGGTGGCATGGTGGTTAAAGCACTGGACTCCCACATGGCTGACTGTGGTTTAAGTCCTGGACCTGGCAGCTTGAAACACATGCCACGCACGTGTGTGCCCGAAATCCCATGAGGAGAATGGAGGAGAAGGGATTGCAGCATGGCCATCCCATCTGCGGGGTGATTTCTCACTCCCCCTCCCCCCCCCCCCCCCCCCGCCCCACTCTCTTCAGCAAAAGCACATGCCCTATGGCAAAAAAAAAAAAAAAAAAAAAAAAAAAAAAAAAACCACAATGAAACAAAACCTTTTCTATAAACATTCAGAGAGTGATTATTTTAGGCTTTGTTGCCCAATAGGTAAAAGCAAAGACATTATATAGATATTTATATAATAAGGGGGAAAACAAATTTCTACAAATTTTTAATTCATAAAATTCAAGATATAATAATAACTGAGTATGATTTTGCTTGTAATCCAGGTCTACTAAAGAGAAGGTAATTCTTTTTTTTGGGGGGGGAGGTTTTCGTTACAGGGCGTGTGCGCTCGCCAGAGAGACAGAGAGACAGAAAGCGAGAAATCACCCCCCAGGGGGGATGGCCATGCCGCAATCCCTTCTCCTCCATTATCCTCTTGGGATCTTGGGCACACATGCACATGCGCCCGGTGTGAGTTTAAGTCGCCTGGTCCGGGACTTGAACCATGGTCGACTATGTGGGAGTCCAACGACATAGCCATTATGCTAACTGCTGGTCCCAAGAGAGGGGAATTCTTTTGGGTGCAGGATAATATCTTGCTTTGTTGGAGTTCAGTGTTAGTATTTCCTATTGCAAACGTTTATCTGTTAATGTTGGATTACAAAAAGAATTTACGTATTTATCTTTGAAAACGTTTTTTCATTCAGCTAGGTACTGCCCAATGACTACAACCTATGAGCTTATGATTTTATAAATATATGAGCTTGTGATTTGTTTTTGTTTTGTATAGGGCGCATGTGCTTGCCAAAGAGGGGAGAGACAGATAACGAGAAAGGGAAAGTAAGAAATCACCCCCCCACCCCAGGAGGAATGACCACGCCATAACCCCTTCTCCTCCCTTCTCTTGGGATTTTGGGCACACATGCACACGTGCCCGCATGATTTTTAAGCCTTTGGGTCCGGAACTCAAACTATGGTTGACCATGTGGAAGTCCAGCACCTTAACCACTTGCTGGCCCTGAGCTTATAATTTTAATCAAACCTATAAACAGAAGGTTTTTATAGAATTCTATTAGGTTCTTCTCAGGTTATTGGCCGGTTAGCATGTTGTATATTTCTGATAAATCACTTATAGTTGACGATTTGGTAGACGCTCCTCGATGGTATAATTGCATTTTGAAATATGGTTCCTTTACACTTGCTTTGAGTTACAAAAGCCACCACTGGAATGTGGGAAATATCCATTGCAACTTTGTGTAGAAATGAAAGTCCTGCTTCTTATTTTAACCTTTGGCAGCATAGGAGGTATATAAACCAGCTTGGCATTACTTTGTAATTAAAACAAGTCATTTGTTTGTTTATATATTTGTTTGTTTATTTACTTATTTATTTTGGAGAGGTTTTTGCTATAGAGCGTGTGTGCTCACCAGAAAGACAGAGAGAGACAGAAAGACAGAAAGCGAGAAATCACCCCCAGGGGGAATGGCCACACCGCAATCCCTTCTCCTCCATTCTCTTCTCAGGATCTCGGGCATGCACACACATGTGCCTGGTGTGAGTTTAAGCCACCTGGTCTGGGAATCGAACCATGGCCGACTACATGGGAGTCCAGCAACATAGCCATTATGCCAACTGCTGGTCCCATGTTAAGATTATTTTTTAATTTGACCAAAGAGAGACAGAGAGAGAGAAGGGGAGAAAACAAGCTTCCAGGTCCAGGACTTGAACCGTGGTCGAACATGTGGTAGTCCAGCCCCTTTAACCACCATGCCACCTGCTGGCCCCTAAAGTGATGATTAACATTTGCCAAATGTAAAAATATATATCTGTGAACTAATGCAATGTGTGGGCCTTGTTTTGATTCAAATTTGACCATACCAACTCCCCAAAATGTGGAATAATCAAAGAAATGTGAACATTAGATAGTAGATATTATTAAGAAATCGTTCTTTTTTCTCTTTCTTTCTCAGCATGGTAAAGGTGTTGTGGTTATGTTAAAAGACAAAAAAGGGGGGCCAGCAGGTGGCGTGGTGGTTAAGGTGCTGGACTCCCACTTGGTCAGCCATGGTTCAAGTCCCAGACCTGGCGGCTTACTTTCTCTCTTCCCCTTTCTCTCTCTCGGTCTCTCGCTGGTCAAATTAAAAAATAACAGTAATAACAAATGGAATTAAATAAACAAATAGTTAAATTTTAAAAAAAGACAAAAAAGAATTCTTATATCTTAGAAATACACACTCAAATATTAAAGAGTAAAATGATATAATTTCTGGGATTTACTTTAAAATGGTTAAGCTGGAGCCAGCAGGTGGTATGGTGGTTAAGGTGCTGGACTCCCACGTAGCTGACCATGGTTTGAGTCTTGTACCTGGTGACTTGCTTCCCCACTTTTCCTCTCTCTCTGTCTCTCTCCTGTGAATCAAAAATAGCAATAACAATAATAAATAAAAGTAGAGAAATAATTCTTTAAAAAATAATAATAATTAAGCTGGGCTAGCCCCATAGCCTACTGGTTAAAGAAATCAGATCCCATATAGCTGACTGTGAATTGAATCCCAGCTCTGAAGGCTTGGAAAACACACTGGGCACATGCGCCTGTATGGCCCAAATCCCAGCTGGATAGAGAAATGGAAGAGAAAGGATTGCAGTGTGACCAAACCCCAGTGGGAGGTGCTTTCTCCCTCTCCCTCTTTGTCTCTCTGCTGTCTCTTGGAAGCAATGCACCCTCTGACAATTAATTTTTTTTAATAAAAAAAGACAGAAAATAATTAAGCTGGGCCCGTCAGTGATGTAGCAGTAACACCACGTCCCGCAATGCCGGAGCCATATGGGAAGGTGTCGGGTTTGTGCCCTGAGGCCTCCCTAAACATGCTGGGTTCACATGCCCGTGATAGGGGCTGGCTTAGGCTGGGAGTGGATTAGGGTACGAAGACCCTGTTGGGGTGCCTCTCTCTCTCTCTGTCATGAAAGAACACAAATAAACAGATTTTAGGGACCAGCAGATGGCATAATAGCTACTACACTGCACTCCCATATGGTCGACCATGGTTCTAGGCTTGGTGCCAGTGACTTGAAACTCACACCGGAGGCATGTGCATGTGTGCCCTAAATCTCAAGAAGGGAATGGAGGAGAAGGGACTGTGGTGTGGCCATCCCTTGGGGAGGGGGTGATTTCTCATTTTCCGTCTTTGTCTCTCTGGCAAGCACATGCTCCCTATAGCAAAAATCTCTCTTAAAACACACACACACATACCTGAAATAACTGAGCTGATTGGCAAGGTGGGAGGGGGGTGGCTGAAACGCGATTGGCCATATACCGCCCATTGCTTACATTGAAGATGGGTACACGAAGTTCATTGTTCTATTTTGTGTATGTTTGGAAATTTCCATGATAGAAAGCTAAAAAAAAAAAAAAAAAAAAACCTTAAGAGAAATAAAAATTGCAAGCAGTTGAATGTTAATTTAAGAAAACCAAGTAGTCTTTTCTGTACACAAGATCCCTCAAAAATACCAGTCGAACGCAGACTGAACTGCTCCGACTTTTCCCAGGCTTCCAGAGGGCAGCCCTGGTTGTGCGTGTGTATGTGTGTGTGTGTGGGGGGGGGGGGGGGGCTTTACATGAAACAGCTGCTTTACACAAAGCTACTTTGTACCAAGGCAAACAGGTGGCTTTGAGCGATGGCTGGGTCCCCATGCCGGCCTCGGCTTTGCTGAAGGCATTCTCTAGGAACTCTCAATTCATTTTTGTAGGGATGAGGCAACAATGGCCAGCCCGTTGCATAGACGAGGTTCTGAGGTTGGACGAGGTACCTTGCCCACCAGCCATCACTGTGTGACGGGAAAGAGATCCGACTCACTGCAGGGTCTTGCTTAGGTCGAAAGCCGAGGTTCCCTCTTCCTACCTTGCGTGCCCAGGGCAGGTCTGCTGCCTGCGGTCGCATTTGGAAGAGCACCATCTGGCCTCACCTACTCTAATCTTTTTTCTAAGGTCATGGAAGAGATTGCTTCCCAGGAGAAAAATATCACAGTTCTTGAAAAAGCCATTCTGGATCAAGAAGGGCCGGCCAAGGTGGCTCACACGCGCCTGGAGACCAGGACACACCGGCCCAACGTGGAGCTGTGCCGGGACGTGGCGCAGTACAGGCTGATCAAGGAGGTCGACGAGATCACCCACAATGTCGCGAGGTAGGGTGGCAGCCGTGGGCCCAGGGACTCTGGCGCCTCTGTCTAACCCAGACTGCAAGCAGGGGCGAGGAGTAGTGAATGAAGCCTGCTGGGCTAGGTGGGTGGTGGCTGGGGTCTGCTCTGTAATGTTTCAGGGGCTCCTTCCTAGGGGCAGTTTCTACTAACTCCAGCCAAAATTGTTGCCATGCAGGACATGGATCCCAGTGTTTCCAAAGAAGCCACCTCCACCTGGGTAGTTAAATCCGTAGTCACAGTGTTAGCATTTCATGGAGGTGTCTGTGTCATGGATCCAGCCCAGGCCGCCAATCTGAAATCTCTGCTTTAAGGAGGAGAGGGGGCAGGAAAAGCGCATTAACCTGGCTCCCACTTTGACCACCAGGGAACTTTTTTTTTTTTTTTTGGAGAGGTTTTTGCTATAGGGCACATGCGCTCTCCAGAAAGACAGAGAGAGACAGAGAGACAGAAAGCAAGAAATCACCCCCCCCCCCCCCCGCAGGGGGGATGGCCATGCCACAATCCCTTCTCCTCCATTCTCCTCTCAGGATCTTGGGCACGCATGTACACACGCCTGATTTGAGTTTAAGCCACTGAGTTCAGGACTTGAACTGCTGTCGACTACATGGGAGTCCAGTGACATAGCCATTACGCCAACTGCTGGTCTCTACCAGTGAACAGAACATTTTTTTCTCCTGAAAAAAGCAGTTAAGGGGACCAGCAGTTAGCGTAATGGCTATGTTGCTGGACTCCCACGTATTTGACCGCGGTTCAAGTCCTGGACCCGGTGGCTTAGATTCACGCCAGGCACGTGTGTGTACGTGTCCAAGATCCCAAGAGGAGAATGGATTGTGGCGTGGCCATCCTCCCGGGGGGTGGTTTCTCACTTTCTGTCTCTTGTCTGGCGAGCGCACGCGCCCTATAGCAAAAAAAAACTCAAAAAAAAAAAAAGTAGTTAAGGTGGCTGGATCCCATGTGACTGACTGCACAGTTCAGTCTCAGACCCAGTGACTTGAAAAACATGCTGGGCACGTGCGTGCCCAAAATCCTGGGAGGAGAATGGAGGAGAAAGGAGTGTGGCACGGCCATTGCCCCTAGAGGGCGCTTTTGCACTGTCTCTGTCTTGGCGAGTGCACACACCCTCTAGCAAACTGTGAAAAAGCAATGCAGAGCGAGAAATAACTCCCTTATGTTCTTGCCCTCCTAGGTTAAAGGAAACCTTAGCCCAAGCTCAGGTAGAGCTGAAAGGGCTGAGCCGCAGACAGCTCGCCCTGCAGGAGGAGATCCACGTCAAGGAGAACACCATCTACATCGACGAAGTGCTCTGCATGCAGATGAGGAAGTCCATCCCGCTGCAGGAAGGGGAGGAGCACAGCGGCTGGGCCGGAGGCCTCCACCCCGACGCTGTCTGCCAATAGCAGGGCTAGGGCAGATTCTCATTAAACACGTCGTCGTAAAATCGCAGTCCCCAATTCTCATTTCAGGCTGGCAGGACTTTCTGTCTGCGAGCTGCTTCCTCTTGGCTGGGACTCCAAACCTGCTCAGGGCTGAGATTTAACCTTAGGGACAAGGTGTGTTCTGCTGCTGCTGGGTGTGTGTGTGTGTGTGTGTGTGTGTGTGTGTTTGTGGTAGCTGCTGAACCAGTTAAATTCTGTGTATTACTAGAGGCCACTCATACAATATCACAAGCCTTGGAGAGGAGTTCAAGACGTTTTAGTTCCGATTCATTTCAACCAAGCTGCCGGGCTAGACCCCCAACGCAGGCCATGCCCACCTGACTCCTAAGACGGCATGCAAATACCTCTGTTGGCTCCCCAACCTCCTTTTCATCAGAAAGCAAGGTGGTAACTGCTGTCTTAAGCCTGCCTGGCTGTTCCATGAGGTCAGAGATGACAGAAAGGACAGAGGGGCAGCCGTGCATATGGCTATGGGGATAAGCCCATAGGTGTCTTTCTCTGCATCTTTCTCCTGAGAGAGGAAGGATGGGGTAAGGCCAAAGGGCTTTCCAGCTCTTAAAAATCCAATCCAGTGGCAGGGGATGAGGAGCGCAGGAGCAGCTTCCTGTTGTCGTGGGCGATGGGATAATAAGGCTGTGGCCTCTGGCTTGCATGCTGGAGGAGGACGCTAACGGGCACAGTGGGCCTGCTGTCAGCTGGGGGTGACAGAGTGGTAGAGGTGGCTGGTGGAGGCTGCACCGCTGTGTGCACACCCCGGAGCTGCGGCGTCGGAATGGCCTTTGGGGGAGAGAAGCTGCCGGCATTTCTGAGCTCCAGGCCAGCCTTCCCCGCTACTTGCAAGTGCAGCCTCTGGCGCCACCTTGCGGTCAGAAATTTTATATTTTTTTCTTTCTTTTCCTGAATATAAAATTATATTCAGAAGGTGAGTTTTGGTGTTGGCTTTCAGACCAATTGGTAATCATTGGAACTATTTTTTTTTTCTTTTAAATACAGAAATAACAGCAAAGGGAAAGAAAAAAACAACTCCCATTCCTGCCATCGATTTGTCAGTGGTTAAGAGTGCAGGTTTTGGGGCCAGCATGTGGGTGGTGGTTAAAGGTGCTGGACTCCCACATGGCCGACACGGTTTCAATCCTGGACCTGGCAGCCTGCTTTCTCGCTTCCCATCTCTTCTCACTCTGTCCGTCTCTGGTCAAATTAAAATAAATACATTAATAAAGTTGAATTATTTTTATTTAACTTTATTTATTTATTTTAATTTGATCAGAGAAGGACAGAGGGAGAGAGAGAGAGAGAGAGAGGAGGGAGAGGGAGAAAGTGGGGCCACCTGCCAGACCCAATAAAACAATTCTTAAAAAAAAAGGAAAGAAATGCAGAGCCTTAAATGCTTACTTAAAGTTCTTTTTAAAAATAAAAGAGTGTAGGTTTTAGAGTCAGGCATCCTGAGTTCCAGGTCTCCAATTTCCCTACGTCAGGATTATTGGGGGCTGAACGAGATGGCCGGTATAAAGGGCTCCACGCAGAGCATGCAGTAAACACGAGCCATCCGGATGCTCCCCGCCCGGACACGGCATCACCCCTGCTCTCTTTCCTTCCTTGCTTGTACACGGCAAGCAGTGTTCCTTGTTGCTGTAGCATCTTCGTAATTACTTTAAGGATTACATACCTCTTCAAGCTTTTCGCAAGACCATTTCCGTATATTAGGTTGTTAGAAATGCCATGACGTAATTTTCTACGTTTTTCTATGCAAAAATGTGTCCTGACTTTCCCGACAAACCAGTATTTTCGGTCTCTTTTCCCAAGAGAGCTGTGTATACCACCGGCGGCCTTCTGCTGAGTTGCCACAGCTCAGGGCCACATTGAGGTGACCGCCAAAGGAGGACCTTGGCCATGGGAAACTGCTCCCGCATTCCTTCACCCGTCCTTTCTGCTGACCTCGAAGGAGCCCCTTCTGTGCATGGGCGCATCGTCTTACACCCTCCCACGGGTGGAGTGGCTCCGGTGCTCTGCATGGACATTAGGTCCCCGATTGCTTATTGGACACTTGGTGGTGTAGGGCTCAGCATCAGCCGGGGGTTGGGGGGTGGTCAAGAAACCTAGATTCTAGTCTGACATTGCCAGAAAGCCCTGCCCCTGGCCAGGGTCACCTGCAAAGTAAGAGAGTTGGGCCAGATGTCCCAGGCCCCACCCTGTCTCGGAGGTTCTCTGAATCTGGCTGTCTAGCCCCACGTGTGGTAACTTGGAACACAAGCATAATGCAGGACTTGGGCCTAACTTCCAGGAGGTTTAGAATCGAAGTGTCCCTTGGTCCAGAGAGCTTTCTGTCAACCAGGGGGTTTCTAATCTGAGATGGAGAAACCTGTCAGAAGCCGAAAGCATTGGCCAATGCCCATCCGCACCAGAACCCGACCACCTAGGGAGTGGGCAGCACCTCCCAGAGTATGTGCAAAGAGGAGCCTTCCCATGCCCTGATCAAGGGGAGAGCTCCCACCTCAAACACTGGGAAACCTCTGCGTGCTCTTCTGCTCCAGGTAGGAAGGATCAAAATATCCTTCCCCAGCTTACGGGGCAGACCCCAGAGTTACAGCTAACTTAACAGGGTTACGAGGTCTGTCCCAAAGAACGTACACAGCTAACAGTGTTCTAGGGAGACCCCTTCCTGTGCTGTGGCTCTGTGAGGCCAGCAGGCTTAGTGGCTGGTTCAGGCGGAGGCTCTGCAGTTAGGCGTGGTTCAGACCATCTTCCTGTGGTGTGACCCAGGATAAAGTTATTCAGCCTCTGTGAGCCTCCGTTGTCCCATCTAAATAAAGTAATAGGGGCCAGCAGATGGTGTGGTGGTTAAGGTGCTGGATTCCCAAAAGGCCAACTGTGGTTTGAGTCCCAGACCTGGCAGCTTGCTTTCATGCTTTCCCTCTTTTTCTCTGTCTCTTTCTGATCATATTAATAATAATAATAATAGGGATCAACAGTTGGCGTAGTGGCTATGTTGCTGAACTCCCATGTAGTTGACTGCGGTTCAAGTCCCGGATCCGATGGCTTAAACGCACGCTGGGTGCGTGTGTGTGTGCCCAAGATCCTGAGAGGAGAATGGAGGAGAAGGGATTGCGGCGTGGCCATCCCCCCAGGGGTGATTTCTCGCTTTCTGACTCTCTGTCTCTCTCTGTCTTTCTGGAGAGCGCACATGCCCTATAGCAAAAACCTTTCCAAAAAAATAAATAATAAATAAAAATTAAATAATTCTTTTAAAAATTAGTAAATGAAGTAATGGAGCCTAGATCTGTGAGATCAAGTCTATGAGATTCTCAACACAGTGTCTGATGTGTTGTTTTTATGGGAAGTATTATTTTGATTATGATATAGGCCATTTCTCAACACATGCTGAAACACTGTCAAGATGTCAGGAAAACAATGTCCTCTTGGTAACTTTGCTCACAAGATCTCTCTTGGCACCTGCATATTTCATACATGAAATCTGGCCCTAGCCCATGTTTCCTCAGGGGCACGTGCAGTTGGCCCTCGAATGTGAAAGTCTTTGCAGCTACTGAACAAGCCCACTCTGTTCATACCACTTTGATTGGCCCAAGCCAGGTATCTTTTCAAGGTAAAACCAAAGCTTACTCTTACACTATAAGAACTTTTGTTTCTAAATGCCATCATGTAAATTGAGAGTCATTTACATTGGAATCTTCTTTAGGTAGAAGCAAAGTTGAATTTGTCTGTAATTCATATCATTCTAAGAGACCCAGGATCAAAGTTACCCGTTTTCAGATGATAGGCAGGTAACAACGAATGGGAACACTACAGGTATTGCCGTATTCTGCACACCGGGCAGACCCCAGGAAGGTTGGCTCTACCCCGGTAGTCATTCTAAACCCTCCTGCGTTCTGTGGATCCCATGGACTGCCACCTAGCCTTGCCCAGAGAGCCCACGTCCTGTCATCTGCTCCCTCTACCACCTCTCCAGCCCGTTCTAGGGGTGTTGGAGGTGGAGCCACCCTCTCAGGGGATCAGGATCATATCTTATTAACAGTAACAAGCAGAGGAGCCAGCAGTTAGCGTAATGGCTATGTCGCTGGACTCTCATATAGTCGACCGTGGTTCAAGTCCTGGACCTGGTGGTTTAAACTCACTCCGGGCACATGTGCGTGCGTGCCTAAGATCCCGAGAGGAGAATGGAGGAGAAGGGATTGCGGCGTGACCATCCCCCCTGGGGGGTGATTTCTCGCTTTCTGTCTCTCTGTCTCTCTCTGTCTTTCTGGCGAGCGCACACGCCCTATAGCAAAAACCTCTCCAAAAAAGAAAAAGAAAAGAAAAACAGTAACAAGCAGAGTTCTTATATCCCACTATTGACAAGCGGAGGTGCCCAAGGCTACTAAACAAGATATTAATAGGAACACGACATTGGATTCTGAGCTCCCTGCCACACAGAACAAAGTATCTGATCATGAACTGAGCTGCTGTTTCTCTCCTGCAGGGCAGCAGAGACCCGTCCTCACAGCCACCGGGACGTTCCAGCTAACCCATCGGTCTCTCGTGCAATGAGTCTTCTGTTGAGGGGAGGAGGAGGAAAGGTGGCAGGGAGGGTGGGGAGATATGAGGAACAGAGCTCTCCTCCTCAGATAACTGGTGTTGCAAAGGACATTCTCCAGAATCGGTTGTCCTCCAGGGGAGGCTGGCAGCCCTGCAGTCAACAGTCATGGGTAGTTAATTTATCCTCACAGGGTGTGATGGCATTGAGGCAAACCAATTCTAGAATGCGGAAAATAGCCCAAAGGACAGGGAGCTCCAAGGAAGAAAGCTCTTTGACCCTGTGTGAGGAAGTTAAGATACCCAGATCCCACATGACTGATGGCAGAGTTTGAGTCTCAGACCCAACAGCTTGAGAAACGCACTAAGCTCGTGTGTCTGCCTGTCCAAAATCTTGGAAGGAGAAGGAGGGAGAAATGGAGGAGAAGTGATCGTGGCATGACCATTCCCCAAAGGGGGTGCTTTCTCGATTTTCCTCTCTCTGTCTCTTTAGTCTCTCAAAAATTGAAACAAACAAAACAAAACAAAATAACAGCTCCTATTATCCCACTCTAAGACCACTCACCAGAATTTTTGCTACCAAAGATTGTTTTGCCACTAGGGGGCGATCACTGCGGCCACCTGGTAAGGGTGAGCTACCTTGTACTGTCAGCTGGCTTGTTGTCAGGCTGAATCAGACAGGCATTCTTTGTGACTCCTGAGTGTCAATCAGAAATATTTTTTATAATCAACCAATGAGGTTTCAGAGCTGCCTTAAGGGCGACCATCTTCATTCTTGTCAAATAAGCTTCATGTTTTCTGGGCTATCAGAGGAGTTCACAACCTTTTTCATGTACATCAAACACCATGGCTGTCTCCAATGGACTCCAAGAACACGGAGCTATGGCTTTGTAAAATCTGCCTAAATAATAGTTCCAGAGACGCCCATAAGTCAATGAAAACCACATTTAACAGGAAGAACATAATCTTATTTAAGAGAATCATCTGATCATAATGTCATCCAAGTCATGCCACCTCTAAAACACGGGTGACGAGCTTGGTCCATGAGAAAGGCCACAATCAATTGTCCTACTTGACGTGGCTTGGAGACTACGAATACAGTTTAATTCAGAAGAATATTTTCTAAAACTCTTCTTTCTCTAAATAAAACTCCAAAGTTTGTGGTGTGATTTGCCCCCTCCCAGTTATTAATTTTGTAATTGGAGAATCACTTCCATTGCTGGTTTTGGTTTGAATATTTGATCCATACAATCATCCGTGCTTTCAAACTCAGGGGCTTCCAGACTCTGGGGAAAACGCTGGCATCGGTCACAGCCTCAGATACCATCAGAAAGATTGCTGATAGTCACTTGAAACATAAATATTAGCAAAATTTAAGAATTCCACATGTGGTTTCTCAGGCAAGTTAATAATCCATGCTTGTATACTGATGAGAGGGTGTTGCATATGTAGGATGCTATAAGGCACTTAGGCACTGTTGTTATTACATAATCCATTTTTAAAAAGAATTATTTTATTTTATTTATTATTAAAATTATCATCATTATTTTTTAAGAGGTTTTTGCTATAGGGCATGTGCGCTCGCCAGACAGACAGAAAGCAAGAAATCACCCCCCAGGGGGGATGGCCATGCCGCAATCCATCCTCCTCCATTTTTCTCTCGGGATCCTGGGCACGCACGCACACGTGCCCGGCGTGAGTTTCTAGCCACCGGGTCTGGGACGCGAACCGTGGTCGATTATGTGGGAGTCCAGCGACATAGCCATTACACTAACTGCTGGTCCCTCATTATTATTTTTAAAATTTGCTCTAGGGTACATGCACTCATGAGAGAGACACAGTGAGAGGGAAAGTGAGAAAGCAAGCCGCCAGATCCAGGACTCGAACTGCGGTCAGCCATGTGGGAAGTCCAGTGCTTAACCACCATGCCACCTGGTGGTCCCCATAATCCATTAAAACAGTTAAGAAAAAATATGGGGAGGGTGTCTTCAAAAATTCATGGAAAATGCATAAAAAAACTACGCATGGATTTCAAATATATTTCGCATCAAAATGAACTCATACATTAATTCAACTTTCCACGAACTTTTGAAAGTCTCCTCACAGAAGTGGTCAGGTTCCTAGCTTACTGGTTCCTCATATTCTCAATGGCCAGAGCGAGTGGAGAGGGATGGGTCTGCCACTTGCACTCAACCCTAAGCTTATATCCCTAAGTATGATAAGCCAACCCACATCCTGTGTTCAGCAAAGCAGCTGGGTGTGGCACTAGTCTGAATGCTGTCCTAATCACTGGATTTAAAACAATAATTTAAAAGGATAATGACTGTATCCTCCCCTAAAAACAGATACATGTTCGGGGCGGCAGGTGGTATGGTGGTTAAGGGCACTGGACTCTCACATGGCCAACCATGGTTCAAGTCCTAGACTTGGTGGCTTGCTTTCTCACTTTCCCTCTCTCTCACTCTGTCTCTCTCTGGTCAAATTAAAATAAATAAATAAACAAATTTAAATAAAATAAAATTTTAAAGTAAAGAATTATGTATTTCATTTTATTCATTTATGTATTTATTTATTTATTTTCAAATGAGTTTTGCCAGAGAAAGAGAGGGAGAAAGCAAGCCACCAGGTCCAGGATATGAACCACAGTAGGAATTTCAGCACCTTAACCACCACAGTACCTGCTGGCCCCCAAATAATAATCGTTTTAGAAAGTAAAAGAAAAACAACAACAACAACAAAACCCAGATACAAGTTCGAAAATTAGAGAAGAGCTTACAAATTGAGATTTGCTGTTGGCATTTGGTCATGTACTCACTTGAGCTGTTTGTACCCTGGGTGACCAGCTGATGGCGTTAGAAGCCAGCTTCCATTCCCACGCAGTCCGTCTCCGCTGACGGGGATTGTAGTTTCTCTTGAACTCATGCCCAGCTCTGATCTGTTCATGATTCGCTTCTTCTGGGGCTTATGCAGGTATTCCAGGGCCTCAGGCCACCCCGGATATGGCTGATGGAGAATAGTAATGACGACCTGTCATCTGGCATGATCCACAGTTTCTAAAGCAACTTGCCATGTATTTGTTCATCACACACACACACACACACACACACACACACACACACACACAAACTCTGAAGAGATTGATATTATCACTGACTCCATTTTATAGGTGGGATATTGGCCTTAAGGTCAAACAGACCAAGGTTCAAATCCTGGCTCTGCCACTTACTGTGTGACCTTAGGCAAGTTGCTTGGCCTCTCTGTGCCTCTTATCTCAGGGTCATGTTATCCACACTGTCCTTGTCATCCAAACTGCCATTTTTTAGTGTAGATTTGCCATCCCAGGCTCTAGGATAAAGGAGGTTGGTGGGGTCTCAGTTTTCAGTGGAGCAGCACATGTCCGAGACGCACCCTCCTCTTAGTAAGTGCAGGTACTTCTAGGGGCATGTCTCCAGGCAGGCCAGGAAGTAACTGCGACTTTAAGACTGAAGGTTGTATTATGTATTTATTATTTTTAAATTTTGCCACAGTGTGCATGCACTCATTAGAATGACAGAAAGAGAGAGAGAATGTGGGAAAGTGAGCAAGCATGTCCCGGAGATATGGCTTTGTTAAAATCCTTTCTCCTCCATTTTGCTCTCAGGATTTTGGACACACACACACACACACACACACACACACACATACACGTGCCTGGTGTGTTTTTCAGGCTGACAGGTCCAGGACTTAAACCATGGAGTTGGCCATGTGGGGGTCCAGTACCTTAACTACCATGCCAACTGCTGATCCTGCTAGTTCTTTAAAAAAATGTTTTTTAAGTTAATTTATTTTGGGCCTGCTTCATGGCGTAGTGGTTATGCTCTGCTCAAGAGAAGCTGGATCCCACGTGGTGACTGTGGTTCAAATCCCCAGCTTGGTCAGCTCGAAATATACCAGGCACACACATAGGCGTCCAGATCCAAAGTGCTGGAGAGCTGGAGGAAGGGGGTCGTGGAGGGACCAGACCCTGTGGAGGGAGGCGCTCCTCTCTCGCACCCACATACTTTATCATGGATAAGGGGGGTGGGGGGGGAGTTTATTCTAAGAGTGAGAGAGACAGAGATAGAGATGTAGCATCCCTGACAGCGTCCTGACAAGGCAATCCCCTCCCAGTTCCCCCCAGCCTGGATCCCGGGCACATGTGTGCTCAGCATTTTCTGGAAAGTGTCTGTCCAGAGATGAACCAGTAACCTTTCCATGTGGGTCAGCTGTGCAGTGTGTCACCACCACCCAGCACCAAGCTAGTTCTTCTTCTATTTCTTTTTCAGTTTTGCCAGAGAGACAGAGAGAGGGGGAGGAAGCACCCCTGAAGTGAGTCCTTTTTAAATAATGAGTTACTTTCTAATAGTCTGTAAAAAAAAACTCAAAAAAACAAAAAAAAAACAAAAAACATTCCTAGGCCAAGAGGAAGTATTGAAGAGTAGCTCCAGAACTTAAAAAAGTACAAATTACAAAATAATTCACCCTGTGTTTATTGAGCACCTATCATGTAGCAGGCATATGTGTGGGGGAGGAAGGGGACAAGTGGAGCTGCCATGACAGTGTGACAGTGCTGTGACTCAGGCAAGAACAGGCAGCTGGGAGAACAGCCTTGCGGAATCAAGGAGAGCTTCCTAGAAGGGGCAACACCCAATCTGAGACATGAAGGACTATGACGAGATCCGAAACAGCTATTACCAAGTACTGAACGCTTGCTAGGGAACACGAGGGGAGACGAGGGTAGCTGAGCAAAGAGTAGAAAGGACATTCTACGGTGGAAGGGCCTGCGCAGAAAAACAGGCACTTGAAAGAGCAGGTGTTCTCAGGCAAGGGCAGAGGACGGGGATGGGGAGTGGGCAGAGACTGGGACTGGAACCCCAAAGGCCTGGTAGGAGGCACAGTGATCCAGCTAGACTCATGAGGAACCAAGGGAAGGCCCAGAATAGGAACAGTGAAGGCACAGTGTCTAGGTGTGTCTAGGGGTTAGGGGGCTTGGTGACTGATAAGGCCTTCTGGGACTAGCAGATGGCATAATGGTTACGTCGCTGGACTCCCATGTAGCCAACCATGGTTCAAGTCCGGACCCGGTGGCTTAAACTCACGCTGGGCGGGTGTGCGTGCGTGCCCAAGATCCTGAGAGGAGAATGGAGGAGAAGGGATTGTAGCGTGGCCATCCCCCCTGGGGGGTGATTTTTCACTTTCTTGCCTGTCTCTGTCTCTCCAGCGAGTGCACATGCCCTGTAGCGAAAAACCTCTCTTAAAAAAGAAAGAAAGGGGGACCAGCAGTTAGCGTAATGGCTATGCTGCTGGACTCCCACGTAGTCGACTGCGGTTCGCGTCCCGGACCTGGTGGTTTAAAACTCACGCCGGGCGCGTGTGCGTGCGTGCCCAAGATCCCGAGAGGAGAATGGAGGAGAAGGGATTATGGTGTGACCATCCCCCCTGGGGGGTGATTTCTCGCTTTCTGTCTCTCTGTCTCTCTCTGTCTGTCTGGTGAGCTCACGCGCTCTATAGCGAAAACCTCTCCAAAAAAAAAAAAAAGAAAAAGAAAGAAAGGGCCTTGTAAAAGTTCATAAAAAATGCACATCATGGAAAAAATGATGCATGGATTTCTTTTTTTTGTGTTGTTAATGTTATATACAGGACTTGTGCTCTCACTGGAGAGAGACAGAGAGGGGAAATGAGAAAGCATCCCTCAAGGGGAATGGCCATGCCATGCAATCCCTTCTCTTCCATTCCCCTCTTGGGATTTTGGGCATGCATGCACATGTGCCTAGCATGAATTTTCAAGCCACGGGGTCCAGGATTTGAACCGAGCCGTTGGTCACGTGATATCCAGTTGCCTTAACCCCTGTACCGCCTGGCTGACACAGATTTCACTTTTTTTAACACCAAAATAAACTTGTACTTCTACTCCATTTTTCCATGAACTTTTTTTGAATTGCCAGAGGGCATATCTGCTTGCCAGAGAGAGACACAGAGACAGCACCCCGCGTTGGAGCATGGTCATGCAATTCCTTGCCCACCTTTTCTCCATCCTGTCAGGACTGAGGCACGCACACACAGGTGCCCAGTGTGTTTCTCCAGCCGCCAAGGCCGAACTCTAACCACAGTCAGCCATCTGAGATCAAGCTCCCATAACCACTAGGCCAAGGGGCCGGCCCTCACGAATGTGCTGAAGTCTTCTTAGAGGGTGAGCGAAAGAAAGGAATCAAAGATGTTCCCAGGTCCTAGCCTGAGGAACAGGGCAAATGGTGGTACTGCTTGCTGAAAGGAAATGCAGCAGGGGAGGGCTCTGACATGAGGGTGGGGTGGAAGAGTGAAGGGGTGAGCTCAGAGTCTGTGGGTAATGAGGAAGGTCTACTGCAGCCAGGGAGCTGGGAGATCTCTGCAGAGAAGCCAGGTGGAAAGCCATGGAAATGCACAGAAAGGGGGGTCTGGACCTGTGCCCTGGGAAAGTCCAACACTTACAGGTTGAAGAGTCCCACAGGCTGGGACCAGCAGATGGTGTAATGGTTACATCATTGGACTCCCACATGGCCAACTGTAGTCCGAGTCCCAGGCCCAGTGGCTTGAAACTCATGCCAGGTACATGTGCATGTGTGCCCAAAGTCCTGAGAGAATGGAGGAGAAGAGATTGCGATATGGCCATCCCCTCGAGGGGTGATTTCTCACTTTTGGTCTGCCTTTCTCTGTGTCTCCAGCGAGTGCACATGCCCTATAGCAAAAATCTCTCTTAAAAGTAAATAAATAAATGAAAGCCCCACAGGCTAACAAGTTTCTGAGGGCCTGGAGGTAGAGAGGACGCCATGATGACAGCCAGCGCACTGTCATGGTGCCAAGGCAAAATAACGTTTGAGGCATGGCGGGTCAGCAGGTCAAATGCTCCAGGGAGTCAGCTAAGAAAGGAAAAGCCTCCTCTAGATTTGGCAAGGGAGCAGTCATGAATGATGAATGAAATTGCTTTGCCAAAAGCAATTTCAATTAGGTAAGAAGTCAAGAAGTGCAGCCACTTATTCTTTTCTTTGACTTTAATTTGCCGGAGGGCATGTGCATTCACCAGAGCAGAGACTGGCCCTAGATGCTTATTCTTAAAGGTGCTTATCAGAGGCTGGGCTTTGAAAAGAAATATGCTAACCTCTGCTCTCTGCTGGTACAACATACTCTGCCCCAACCAGAAAGAAGAAAGCTAAGATACTGGAGCAGAACAATTGAAATATCTCCCTGCTCCTACATGCAAATGGTCAATGTTAAAATGTGTTAAGTGGATTTCTTTCAACTTGACCCATGGCCTTGAAAAATAAGTGTCTCTTGAAAGCATAAACCTTAAGGCCATGAATGCAGACTTTGACAATTACCTAGTTTTATTTAATCATTGCACAGTTGAGAGAACTGGACTCCCACAAGGAAAGGAGCAGAATGCCAGACCTAGATGTCCTCCAAATAACGAAGTCTCATGACTGTCCTTTGCTGTGTTTGCCTGTAGACCAACCGTGTAACGACATCATGGAGAACTGATAGCTTGGTTTGATCCTGGCTGAAGAACTGTGGCTGGGGGGCCGGCAGGTGGTGTGGTGGTTAATGGTGCTGGATTCTCACATGGTCAGCTGCAGTTCGAGTCCCAGACTTGGTGGCTTGCTTTCTTGCTTTCCCTTTCTCTCTCTCTCTGTCTCTGTCTCTCTCTGGTAAAATATTTACAAATAATAATAACAAATGGAATTAAATAAATAAATAATTCTTTAATTTTAAAAAAAAAAAAGGAATTGTGGCTAGGGACCAGCAGGTGGTGTGGTGGTTAAGGTGCTGGACTCCCATACAGTTGACCACTGTTTGAGTCCCATACCTGATAACTTGCTTTCTCACTTTTCCTCTCTCTCTCTCTCTCTCTCTCTTTGGTGAGCGCATGTGCCCTATTGCAAATTTAAAATAATAATAATAATAATAATAATAATGATAATAAATAAAAATGAATAAATAATTCTGAAAAAAATAACAACAAGAATTGTGGCTGTCAGCCATTGGTATGTTCCTTGAACACAATCTCTTTATAAAGTACTTCCCCTTGCAAGCCTTAGGTTATGAACTGCATTTAAAAGGAAGACCTCAGTTAGGAACAAAACTCCCTCTTGGGGAGAGTTTGCATCTCTCCAATTTATTGTACAGTTCAAAGTAAGGAGAGGGTGGCTTTAAGTTCCCAGGCAGATTAACGTCAGTAACAAGCCAAACGGAAGGGCCTGTTTCTCAAGCTAGTGCAGACACTGTTTCTTCACAACCACCCAGACAGGTTTGGGCATTGTGGAGTCCCAGGGGTCTGTTTGAGACCAAACGTCACCTGTGAGTGCCATGCAGTAGACAGTGTCAGGCTACTAAGGGCCAAGTCTGTAGCGGCCGCAGATGGCTCGGTCGGACAATCCCGCCGCCCTCAGAATCCCCTCCCTAGGAACACTGCAGAGGCTTACCTACAGAGTGGCAGTGCTAGAGGAAGGGGGTGTGCGCACCAGGGCGGCATGACTAGAGCTGCTGGGCACGACTGCGTCTTTCAGCCCAACTCTCACCTCATGGATGGAGAAAGAGCGTCACGGTGTCTTAGTCCAGTTTTGCATTTCTCTCAGAAATTCCTGAGACTGGGTGAATTTAGGAATAGGGGTTTGGAGGCTAGTCAGTAGCATGGTGGTTAAGGCAACTGGATCTCACATGACTGACTGTGTGGTTCGAGTCCTGGACTCAGTTGACTTGAAAAACATGCTGTGTGTGTGTGTGTGTGTGTGTGTGTGTGTGTGTGTGAGTGTGTATGTGTGTGTATGCCCAAAATCCCAGGAGGAGAATGGAGGAAAAGAACTTACATGGTACGGTCATTTCCCCTGGGAGGCGGGGGGGCTTTTTCGCATTCTCTCTCTCTCTCTTTCCTCTCCAGTGAGCACATGTGCTGCATAGCAAAAAAAAAAAAAGAAGGTTCACTTTGACTTCCAGGTCTGGTGGTTAGAAAGTCTCACAAAATTATAGAAGGCAGAACTTTTATTTTAAATATTTATTTATTTAATTCCATTTGTTATTATTAATTTTTAATTTGACCAGAGAGAGAAAGAAAGTGAAAAACCAAGCCACCTGGTCCAGGACTCAAACCATGGTCAGTCATGTAGGAACCCAGTGACTTTAACCATTACACCATCTGCTGGCCCCATGGAAGGCAGAGCTTTTAGCAGAACACAGCATGGTCTGTATCCCTGGGCCTTCCCTCTGCTGTTCTGGTCTCGCTCCCCCAGAACTCAGTCGTGGAGGCTCTGCCCTAATGACCCAAAGTCCCCTCTCCAGGACACGATGAAGGAGTTCAGTTTTTAGTTAACACCTTCATAACACAATCAATACGATCAAGTTCCGACACACTGATTTTGGGGGTGACATCTAACACCCCTTACTTAGACCAAATTCCAAAACATAAAACTTTGAGGGATAAACCGTTATCTAAACCAGAATACAAGGACTGAATGCTTGCATCTCCCCAGATTCCTATGTTGAAACTCTACCCTTTAAAGTGATGGTACCAAGAGGGGAAATCTTCAGAAGGTAATTAAGTTTAGATTAATCCAGGAGGCCGAAGTCATCTTGAATGGGATTAGTGTTTTTATAAGAGCCCCGAGGGTTGGGACGAGCAGTGGTGTAGTGGTCAAGGCACTGGATTCCCACATGACTGATTGTGGTTCAAGTCCTGGATCCAGTGGCTTAAGAGTCATGCTGGACACTTGAGTGCGCGCTCAAAATCTCAAGAAGAGAATGGAGAAGAGATTGCGATGTGACCATCTCCCCCTGGGGGGTGTGATTTTTCACTTTCCCTCTCACTGTCTCTCTTTGGTGAGCACCACATACTCTATGGCAAAAACCTTAAAAAATAAAAGTGGCATAGTGGTTAAGGGCACTGGACTCCCACATAGCTGACCATAGTTCGAGTCTCAGACCTGGTGGCTTGTTTTCTCACTTTCCCTCTCTCTGTGTCTTTTTCTGATCAAAAACTGTAAAATAATAATAAATAAAAGTTAAATAAAATCATTCTTAAAAAAAATCAGAAAAGAGCCCTAAGGGTTTGTTCCCTCCTTCCTCCATGCAGGACACATAGATGGCACCATCTATGAACTAGGACGTGGGCCCTCACCT
>JAKSZU010000011.1:17532845-17730345 GCA_026018925.1 Tupaia tana
TTTACCTTGGTTTTCTTTTCTACTTAATGGCAAAGTACATATCTGACTCTGGTAGACTTGTTTTAAATTAATAATATGAGAAATTGCATCTTTTCTGTAACATCACATAGAACATAGTTTATTTGATAAAGTGATTTTTTTCTTTACACAGAACTCAGCAGAAAATTTCTGCATTTTTTAAGTTTATTTTTAATTAATTAATTAATTTACATTCATTCATTGAGCATCATCAAAGCATATAAAATGTGACTTCCCATTCAGAATATACAGCACAGTGGCTTAATCATACATGTTATCATTGATAATTTTCCATTTCTAGTTTCATATATATACGTGTGTGTGTGTGTGTGTGTGTGTGTGTATGTATATATATTTTTTCCCCTATTTCTCACCCTGCCATTTTTCACCCTCCTCCCACACTAACTCTGGGGTCTATAGTTGTTTTCCCATTACTTTTTTCCTGACATTTTATTGATTCACAAAATTTCTTAAATAATCTAACTACTTTCAATAGCAAGATCAGCTGGTATATATATATACCTGTGAATACATGTCTAATTTTAGAAGTGAAAACTCTGAGTAGAATGAATATACTATAAAGTAGCACCTAGCTGATGTTATATAGCTGACTATGGTCATTAAATAAGTATTTTTTATATATATTTTTGATTTAAAGAAAAGCAGTTTATCTTTAATAAATCAAAGAAATGCTAAAGAACTTTGCTTAAAACTTAAGGTCAGGAACAGGTTAGAATTCTGTTCAAATAGTAGGAACATGAACCTATCGGCAGCTCAAGAATAGAACAAAACACCTTAAAAACCGGAAAACAAATACAGTGATTTCTAAAGATAAACTGCTTTTCTTTAAATTAAAAATATATTGGGAACCAGCAGTTAGCATAATGGCTATGTCGCTGGACTCCCACCGTAGTCGACCCGCGGTTCGCGTCCCGGACCCGGTGGCTTAGAACTCACACTGGGGCGCGTGTGCGTGCGTGCCCAAGATCCCGGAGGAGAATGGAGGAGAAGGGATTGCGGCGTGGCCATCCCCCCGGGGGGTGATTTCTCGCTTTTTGTCTCTCTGTCTCTGTCTGTCTGGTGAGCGCACAGCGCCCTATGGCAAAAAACCTCTACAAAAAAAATATATATATATTAAAATACCTATTTAATGACCATAGTCAGCTATATAGCATCAGCTAGGTGCTACTTTGTAGTATATGTTAAAAAACTCCACTAGTAGATATCTAGTTCACCAGTAGAATTAACTACTTAAGCCTTCATTTCTCTGTCGGGTCAAGAACAAAACATTAACTTAAGCTCCCTTCACGCAGCATGAAAAAATCTATTTCCTGCATTTATTTCTTCAAATTCATTGAATCTTCATACTCAATTGTCTTTGTTATTCAAAGATGCAAAATATAGATTATTCATAATATTTAAATGTAGCCAATAAAATGCTATTTTAAAATAATTTCAGAATTTTCATTTAATTTTTTTAAATGTATTCACATAAAAAATCTAATTGGGTATAGAATATTCAGTTGTAAAATTTTGTACTTAAAACTTTGATAGGGACCAATAGGTGGTGTGGTCATTGTGGCGCTGGACTCCCACATGGCCAACTGTGGCTTGTGACCAACCCAGCGGCTTGCTTTCTCACTTTTCCTCTCTCTCTATTTTGCTCTGTCCCTCTCAGTTCAAATTAAAAATAAATTAATTAATTAAGCTAAATAAAATAATAATATAATTCTTTATTAAAGAAACTCTGATAATTCTTCAGTAGTTTCTGGCATTAGTGTTGAGAGGAATCTAAAACCAATTTGAATTTCTTTCTTTCTTCCTTATTAAGGTACTGGACTTTTTCATGAAAAATGTTATTCCTATCACAAAAAATATGAATATGATACATCCAGGATTATTTTATGAATATTCCTCAGAATATGATGAGGATTTCAACTTGTGAGCTTGGGTTTTTGATTCTCTATAATACCTCTTACTGTAACTTTAGTTGTGTTCTTGCTTTATTTGGTGGGTTTATTTCTGTGAAATGACTATTATTCTTCAATTAGAACTTCATATGCTCACCAACATTTCTCTATCATTTTAACATATTGTGTCCCGCTTACTCTTTTTTTCAAAGGACTTTGGAATTTTTGTCTGCATGATATTACTGTTCTAAAATGTCAGTTCTGCCCAAATTGCCAATTTTAATAATTTTCTCTCCTCGTAAATTTCTGTCTGCTAATCCCAGGTCAGTTTTATTTTCATCTAAGTTCCTTTTATTTTTATACCTCTTTAAAATTTGATTCATGAGAGACAGAGAAAAAAGCACCCTCAACAAGGTCTCATGCCATGACATACTCCCCAAGCCAGCCAGAGTTACAGACACATATGAGCGTGCCCATTGTACAGGTTGACCTAGGAAGTGAACCTCAGTCTTTTGTATGTCTGGCAGTACTGCAGAGCATTGTATTGCCACAGCATTAGAATGTCTGGGCCCCAATACTTTGATAGTTTGAATTCTTAATTAAAGCTGGATGTATAAGAATTTTCAGAGGATTAAATAATTCTATTTCCTCGTAAGAGAAATGAGAAACTGCACAATTTTTGTTTTATATACCAGACAATTCTATTTTATATAGTTATACCCTACCAGTTGAATAGGTTTAGGTTTTGTTTTTGTTTTTATGTTATTATGTCATTCTATCTAACATTTTATAATGAGTGGCTTCACCCAGTAAGGCAGCCTCTTCGGGTTGCTCCCTGCATAGCATATCCTCTGCCATTATTCCTCTTCACTGGAAACACATTAATATTCTTTGGGCAGTCTTCTGCTGGGCAATCAGAGAATTGGGAAATGGTTACAGTCCTCTCCTACCCACAGGCCCTGGAGTAAATGACAAATGGTCTAAGCCAAACATAAAAGTCTTAATTACCCTAGCCATTGATTTGTTTACACATAGATATGTATCACAATCCTTACCAATGAGATAAGATAGAAATATCCCTTCTCAGAAAGATCTTTCTCTCTAGATTAAGGAGAGAAATGAGAAAGAAATGCCCAGTTCTCCACTGGATGACGTTTCATCTTTACATGGTGCCTGAAATCGTGGGAGTCACCTTGTGACTTTCCAACATTGTGAGACATCACTGGCATGGCCCAGTATGGCAGGGCAGGAAGAAAAAAACACTAGGACATCACTGATTCCTGAGTTAACTCACCCTAAATGACCTTACCTCTGGAATCAACGTTATATAAGAAAAAAAAGCACTGTTATTTAACCTACTTTTACTTAGACCTTCAGTTACAACTAATATAAATCTGTCTGACATATCTTTTTTGCACTTTAAATACCCTAAAAAATTTAAACAGATAATTTCTAAAACAAAACATGCTCTTAAGTTTCCTTTCCAAGTACTTAAGATATTGTTCCCATTTTCTTATTTTTCAAATGTATTTCATAAATCATTGTTGTTTTTTAAAAGTCATCCAGTTAAAGAACATTAGCCAAGCCTGGAATTTGCCAGCAGGCAATTAAATTTAGCTTCTCTCACCTCAGGAAAAAATCTGAAAGGTTTTTCTGTATGAGAGATGGTTAATATTTCTTTTATAAACTAACGAAAGCTATAGTCATTGTCCACAGCAAATAGTGGTAAATATTTGAAGGCAAAAGCGTCAATTTTTGATCTCTTTTATGCTTTTGCACAGTTCTTTCCCTCTAAAAGATACTCAGTAAATAAAAAATGAAAGTAGTAAAAGATTCTGAGAAGGACACCAGGAGCAAAATGTGTTTTCTAGAGAGAAAATATTTATCGTGGAATATCATTGTATTCATTTCTGGGGAAATCTATGCCTTGGATACTGAAGTATGTTCTTAATACAATGCAATTAATAACAGAGCAATTAGAAGGACCTGAAACATCTATGAAGAAAAATACATGTCTACTATAGTTTTTCAACATCTGTGATTGAGTTGTTGCTGAGTTGTCCAACAATTATATGGCTGGTATACGTATTAGTAAAATAGCAGTTACTTTTACCAAGTACTAATTATGTGCCAGGCTCAGTCTAAGGAATTTTCAGATATTAATTCACTGGCTCCTGACAACAATTTTTTTAAAAACATAAATGTTTTAGTATCATTGTTATTTCCATTTTCTAACTCAGTGTATAAGTTAAATAGCTATCCAAAGTCAGTTGTAGCCAGTAAGTGGAAGAACTAAAACGCAAACCCAGACAGAACTGAGTCTTCACCAAAGGTAGTAACATCTTTGTCACAGAAGGTGCCGAATCACAGACTCATGGCTACTGACCAGAGCTGTTGTAAAAGTGACACATAAATTGAAGTAGAGAGCATCTACACCCTTCTCATCTGTAAGACTCTAAAACAGGAGACCTACCATCAGCATGCCAGTTAAAGGAAAGTACTTGGTTGTTGGGAAAGTCATGACACATATTTGCATAGAAAAATATGTCATGATGTTTTAGAGAACTCAATATACTGTAATCCTCACTCTAACCATTCTCACGTCAAATCCTAGAAAAAAGATGAAATCTAATTTTCTTTGTCTCATTTAACACAGACAAATTTTCAGCTTGGGTTTGAAAAAAGGTAAGGAACTCAATTGTACCAGTCTTTCCATGTCCCGAGGGATATTACCAAGTCTGGGCTGAAGAGCAGAGAAGAGTGACATCCATTTCAAAAAAGAGTCTAGAATAGTTCAGCCCAGAGCTGAGACCCTAGAGACATAGTCTCCAGAAAACCCTCTCACAAAATCTTTCTTCTAGAAAAGAACTCAGAGCAAGCCAACCCTTGAGAGCCACTGAGTCCCTTCAGGGCATAGCTAAAGGACTGTGTCAATGAATCTCAATAATTACTCTGACTTTGGCCTGAATGAAAACCTGGGGGAATTATATTTCAATACACTTTATAAACTGCTAAATAATGCTTAGCTTTCTCTATGCTACTACCCACCCTGCTTCCTTGAGGAGGAAACTGATCTTCTCATCTTACAGGTTTATCCAGGACAGCTTCTTCTGCACTTTCTGTTCCATGGTTGAGAAGTTTGGGCCTTTCAAACCATCCAAGTCCTGTCTCTCTGTGCCTCATAATACAGGACCAGGTATCCGCTCAACTAGTATGCTTGCTCCCCAAATGAGATATTAGTAGGTGCTACAGCAGCTGTCTATAAACCTACTTGTGAAGGAGGAGAGGAAGCTATAGAACTAGGGCTCTTTTACAGCATTGAGCTGGGCTGTGGCCACTGGAGGAGAGAACATACAATGTACATTGATTAAGTCAGAGTAATTAGTATATCCATCATCCCAACCTCTCATTACTTTGTATTAGAAACATTCAAAATATTTATTTTACTCTGAGATATATCATAAATTGTTAACTATATTCATCACACTGTATTTTATAACACTAGATATCATTCTACATCTATTTGTAATTTTGTTTCCATTAATCAACTGTCCCTCTACTAAACCTTTCCTCTATTTTTCTCAGCCTTTAGTTGTCATTCTTCAACTCTATTTCTATGAGGTTTTTTTTTTTTCAATTTCCACATATAAATGAGAGTACATGATATTTTTCTTTCTCTGCCTGACTTATTTCACTTAAGTTATTTTCCTCTGGGCTCAGAGGTGAGATTTTTTAAATGACAGAAACATCAAGGACTAGACAGCCACAATGACACTGCATGCATTATCTCCTTTGACCTTCATCAAAACCCCAAGAGGTAAGTAGAATATTTATGTCCTTTCATCAGATGAAAAAAGTGGTGAATTAAATTTTCTAAAATCACACACATAGGTAGTGACAAAACAACAACTCAAACCTGGGTTTGATTCCAGAACCCAAGTTCTCAAGATCAGATGCAAGGGAGAGAGAAAGAGACAGAGACAGACAGAGAGAGAGAGAGAGAGAGAGAGAGAGAGAGAGAAAGAGAGAAAGAGAAGCTTCACTTCTGATAATGCTTTTATTTTTTGGGGGGTGGGGGTGGGGGGACTCTCTTCCATGAGATCAGCATCAGGAAAAGGTAGTTATAATGGGATTATTCTATCTTAAGCTCTGTCCGCCTTCTGAAGTTGGAGTGTTGTGTGTATGTGCATGTGTGCATACAGGAGCACACAAACAAGCATATTATCTTAGAGAGAAGCTACAAACCCATATTCAATTATGCATAGTAATGGGCCCCTTCAGAAAAGAAATCATGTTTGTTTGTTTTTAATTGTCAAATCACTGATCAACTATGAGGATTCTCAAAGCACTTGAATTATATGTATTTGGATTTGCTGCTTATGATGCCAAGGAGGAAGTATTTGGCTTCTTTGTCTGTAAAATCCTTTATCAGCATAGTCACACTCATGTGACAGAAATCTCAGAGCATGAACATTTCCCAAAAAGAATATTTTACTTTTTGAAGTGGCTGTTACTATGCCACTAGCATTTATGTTGATACAACTTCTGGGTCCTCTTCTGGGCATATAAGGGTCTTTTTACCTCTTTCCCCAGAGTTTCAGGAAAGTTGTCATTCCCCTCATAACCTGCTAACATGTGGCTCTCTATCCTTCTTTCCCTTGCTCAGAAACTCTCTCATCTGGTTCCAGGTTCTCTAGGTTCTTCATTGGTTACTTTCCTGGTGTTAACTTTTTAAATATTCTTTAACTCTCATTTTATCATCTTACGTTTGTCCTTGCACTAGATTTAAAATGTTGCCCTATTTATCAGTCATTTACTTTATATGCCCAAATATCTAGGTTTATACAAGTTGCATGTATCTATTACCAGAAATGATTAGTGAATCTTAAATCGACCATATTAATGCATACTACTATAAAGCAAGTTCCATGATAATGAAACTTTAGTAATATAGAACAAAGTTCTTGGTAATATAGAATAAAATTTTAGTAATACAGAACAAAATTCTTGTGTTGGTTCATGAATGAATGTCCCTATTTCCTCCAATATTTGGGAAGTTTTCAGATAGTATGTTTTAAGTAAGCTTTCTATTACTTTTCTTTTTCTCCTGCTCATACACCCATAATCTGTACATTGGTATACTTGATGATGCCCCATAGATACCTTATTCCTCTTTTATTCTTTTCCATTCTTTTGTCCTTTCCTTTCTATAAATGCCTAGTTTCAAAGAACCTGTCTTCAATCTGTATACTTTCTGCTGCATGATCAAGTCTGCTGTTGAAGCTCTCTAATCAAACTTTCTATTCTGTCGTTTTATTCTTCAGCTTCTAGATTTCTGTTTGGTTCATTTTTATTTCTTTCTTTATTGGTTTGGTTTGGGTTTTGGTTTTTTCATATAGGGTGAGTACACTCACCAGAGAGTGTCAGAGAAAGATGGAATGATAAATCAATCCAGAGCGGGATGGCTACATCACAATCCCTTCCCTCACTTTGCTCCTAAGATTTTGAACACATGCACACACAGTCCAAGTATGTACTTCAAGCTGCCAGATCCAGGACTCTAACCACAGAATTGGCCATGTGGGATCCCACACCACATCCACCATGCCACTTGCAGGGCCTGGGTTCTATTTCATTATTAAACTTTTAATTTTGATCATGGTTTTCTTAATATAATTTTGTTTTTTATCTGTGTTTTCTCGCATCTCATTTTTTTTCCAAAATGATTATTTTGAATTATTTTACAGAAAATTCATAGATGTTTGTTTCTTTGAATTTGGTTAATGAAGCTTTATTAGGCTCCCCGGGTAGTGTTATGTTTGCCTAATTCTTCATTATCTGTGTGGCATTAAATTCGTGTCTCTGTATCTGAGGGATCAAACACCTCTTTCAGTCTCTACAGGCTGATTTCAGCACAAAAAGCCTTATTCTGTTAGTTCCTGAGGCTGATCTGATTGTCTCCAGGATCACAATGAATGGGATGGGATCTGGGTCACGTGATTATTGCTAGGTCTGTAATGGGATCTACAACTGGTAGGCCTATAGCAAGGGCTCTCATGGGCATGGATCCTGTCTGGTCCCTGGGTGGACTAGACTGCCTCCAGGATATTAGACAGCAGGGCTGATGCAAGAAGGAGGGCCTGGGGACCAGCAGTTAGCGAAATGGCTAAGTCACTGGACTCCCATGTAGTCGACCGCGGTTCGAGTCCCGGACCTGGTGGCTTAAACATACGCCGGGCGTGTGTGCATTTGTGCCTAAGATCCCGAGAAGAGAATGGAGAAGGGATTGCGGCATGGCCATCCCCCCTAGGGGTGATTTCTCACTTTCTGTCTCTCTGTCTCTCTCTGTCTGTCGGATGAGCACACGCGCCCTATAGCAAAAACCTCTCCAAAAAAGAAAAGAAAAGAAAAGAAAAGAAAAGAAAAGAAAAGAAAAGAAAAGAAAAGAAAAGAAAAGAAAAGAAAAGAAAAGAAAAAGAATGAGGGCCTGCAAATGGTGGGCCTGTTACTAGTTGTGTGGATAAGTATGGCTTCCTCTGGGTCCCAGGGAGGGGTCCTGCTCTGTCATTGGCTGGGAAGTCAGTTCTGGCAGTGAACCACAGATGAGAGGGGCTGAATGGAGTCACAGAGCAGTTTCAGGATCCATGGTCAAGACCAAAATCTACCAGACCTTCCTGGAGATACAGAGGGGCATTTTTTTTTCTCTGAGTCCCTGGGCTTAAGGAATGCGTTCACTCACATCTCTAAGAACTTGAAGGCAAACAGCAGGACCATTTCAAATCTGCTATGGGCCCAAGGTTGGCCTGCCTACTGGGCAGCTGACGAGTGTTTCTTCCAGTGGGTCCCTGACTGAAAAGGACAGTTTACAGACCAGCTAAAAGATGCTAGAGCATGTTTACAACACATATTTCAAGATCTGTGAACTCTTGAAATGCCTGTATTAATTTTTTAATATTGATTTATACCTGACAAACTTGCTGAAATAGTGGGATCCAGGTGAGTGGTTCTGTATGTAAGGGTATAAACAGGTGTCACGCTATCTATAGAGTTTCCAAGTCTTTCAAAATGAATTTGCATCATGTACCAATTACTAATAAATGCTTGATTTCTTCCTAGGCTCTCCTGTGTTTTATACACATCTGTGTGTCAGTCTCTATACCAGCACTACTCCATTATTTGTATTAGGGTTAATCATTTCTCACATGGCAGGGCAATTCTTCCCTCTGTACTCTCTCTTCAATTTGCCTTAGCTCTTCTTGGCTTCTTAACTTCTACGTAGATTTTTGGTCAATTTACTAAGTTCCATGTTCAAAAGAAACCTTTGAAATTTTTATTAGGATGCAACAAATTTATATGGTAATTAAAGACAACTGACACTTTTAACACAGAGTCTTCCTTAACATCGCTTTTATCTCCCCATTTATGTGTTATTTTGTCATTCTGTGAATTTCTATAATCCTTAAATTCAATCTTAGACCTCTTTTGAAAGAATTATCTCTATATTATTAAAAATTTCTGTTGCTATTGATAATAGTAAGTCTTTCGTAAAAATTACCATTTCTAACTTATTATTAATTAAATAAAAGGACTGTATTAATTTTTTAATATTAATTTATACCTGACAAACTTGCTGAAATACTTTAGATTTTCCAGAGATGTCCTATGATTTACTTTTTTGACAACTGTATTTTCTCTAAAATCTATTTTGTTCTTTTCTTTCCAATTCTTACATGGCTTTTTTTTTTCCCCTACCAGTCTTCAAAAAGAGGATAACACTACAACTGTTTTATTCAGGGGTTCAAATAAAGCCTCCTGCTTCATGTGGATCTGTGGCCATATCTACTGCACAAGAGGAATTAACACACCACACGCCAACATCAGGCTCTTTTTCCTGATTGAAAACCTCAAGAGGCCATCACAGCTTCAACTTCACTTATAGTTCTTTGAGTTTTGTTTTTATTTGTTATACCTATGTATTCACATTTCTTTGGCTTAGGTTTGGCTATGCGTATTGTATATTTTATATTTATTAAGCACCTAGAATTGCGAGGTGTTTTGATAGCATTTTAATGGCATCTCAGCATAGTTGCCATGGAATAGTCTGCCATGTTACTGAGAGCTCCTCTCTGAAATCTTACACTTCCTTATAAAATAAACTAGCCATAGTCTCTGAGGCCTCCAGATTCCGTGAACTCTCTTGACCCTGAGTTATAACAATGCTGAATAGAGATGGGAAAAGGCATTTCAAGAAAGAAAAGCAAATTCCATTACGTACAGAGATTTTTTTTTTAAGTACATTATATTTCCAAGTAAGATAATTAGTCCTCTATCCCCCGTACCTACCGTATATTTCCAAAATTACTATAGCAAACACTGAGAATTGGTGATTGAACTAATTATAGTTTAATTATCTATTGATTATAGATCTTTTTTAAAAATTAATGAATTACTGTGGTCAGCAGGTAGCGTGGTAGTGAAGGTGCTGGATCCCACATGGCTGACCGTGGTTCGAGTCCTGGACCCGGCAGCTGCTTTCTCACTTGCCCTTTCTCTCTCTCTGTCTCATTTTCCCTTTCTTTTTCTGTCTCTCTCTGGTTAGTTAAAAAATAATAACAACTGGAATGAAATAATTCTTTTTAAAAATTAATGAATTACTTAGGACACTATATAAGACACTAACAAACAGATAAAAATGCATAATTGGGTTACTGTAAAGTAAATACTTTACTGTATTCATTTATTATTTCCAGGAGTTTTTTTTCGTGGATACCTCGGGGTCTTCTCTGTATACAATCATGTAATCTACAAATAGATACACTTTCGCCTCTTCTTTCCCTATTTAAATGTCTTTCATATTATTCTCTTTCCTGATCGCATTAGCTAGGACTTCCAGCACTATTTTGAAAAGAAGTGAAGAAAGCGGGCAACCTTGTCTTGAACCAGTTTTTAGTGGACAAGCGTCCAGCTTTTCCCCATTTAGTTTAATGTTGGTATGTATTTTTCATAAATAACTTTTATTGTGTTGAAAAATGACCCTTCTATGCCAATTTTTCTTAGTCTTAATCGTGAAGGGATGTTGTATTTTATCGAATGTTTTTTCTGCATCAATTAATATAACCATATGGTCTTTATCTTTCTTGTTAATGTGGTGTATTACGTTTATGGTTTTGCGTATGTTGAACCACCCTTCTATCCCTGGTATAAAATCTACCTGGTTGTGATGTATAATCTTTTTTATGTGTTTTGGGATACAAATTGCTAGTATCCTGTTGAGAATTTCTGCATCTATATTCATCAGAGATATTGGTCTGTAGCTTTCCTTACTTGTCATGTCCTTGTCTGTTTCATAAAGTGAATTAAGGCTTCATAAAGTAAATTTGGGAGGGTCCTTTGATTTGGGATCTTTAAAAATAATTGGGGTAGAATGAAGTTTAACTCTTCTTTGAAAGTTTTGCAAAATTCAGAAGTGAAGCCATCAGGACCTGGGTTTTTCTCTGTTGGGAGGTTATTCATTACTGATTTAATCTCATTGCTTGTTATGGGCCTATTCAGACTTTATATGTCCTCCTGATTCAATCTTGGTAGGTTATATGCATCCAGAAATTTGTCCATCTCCTCCACATTTTATTTGTTGGTATACAGTCTCTCGTAGTATCCTCTAATAATGTTTTGTATTTTATTGTGTCTATTGTAATATTGCCTGTTTCATTGTGATTTGGTTTATCTGGTTCCTTTCTCTTTTCTTTTTCATTTGTCTGGCTAATGATATGTCAATCTTGTTTATCTTTTTCAAAGAACCAGCTTTTGCTTTCAGTCAATTTCTGTGAAGTTCATTGATTTTCTATTTCATTTATTTCTGCTTAAATCTTTATTTATTTCTTTTCTCCTGGCACTTTTTGGATTTTTTTTGTTGTTATTTTTCCAATTCTCTGATGTTGGCTTGTCCATTTGCCATCTTTGTCATCTTTTCTTATGTACACTAATTGCCAAGAACTTCCCTCTTATGACTGTTTTTACTGCGTACCATAGATATAGAAACTCATGTACTCAGTAACATTAGTTTCCATAAATATTTTTATTTCATCCTTACTTTCTTCAGTAGGTGTGAAGTCATTCAGGAGTAGGTTATTTAGTTTCCGTATGATTGTGTATTTTTGTGGATATTTCTGAAATTAATATTAAGTCTAATTCCATCATGATCGAAGAAGATGCTGGATATAGTTTCTATGCCTTTGAATCTGTAAAGGCTTGTTTTGTGCCCTATCATGTGGTTAGTGTTCAAAAAACTTCTGTGTGGCGGTGAGAAAATGTATATTTTGTGGTTTTTGGGAGGAAGGTTCTATAAATGTCTGCCAAGTCCATTTGATGTATAGTATCATTTTGATCCTATATCTCTGTGCTTATTTTTTGGCTATGTGATCGGTCCTAAGGAGATAGTGGGGTGCTGAGATTCCCCAACAATTGGTATGTTTCAGTCTATGTCTCCATTTAGATCTAGTAGCCTTTTTCCTTCGTGGATTTAGGTGCTCCTGATTTGGGTGCATAAATATTTATAAGCATTATGTCTTCTTGATGAATTAGCCCTTTTACTACTCTATAATGCCCTTCCTGTGCCTTCTTACAGTTTTTGTCTTAAACCTATTTTGTATGAAATCAGTAACACAACTCCAGCTCTTTTTTGGTTTCAGTTTGCATGGGATACCTTTTTCCAGTCCTTTACTTTTAGACTATGTATGTCTTTATCCATGAGGTGTGTTTCTTGTAGGCAACAGATAGAGGGTTTCTATTTCTTTATCCATTCAGCCAACCTGTGTCTCTTGATTGAGGACTTTAATCTATTAACATTCAACGTTATTACTTATATTTCCAGGCTTCTCCCTACCATTAAGTTAACCATTTTCTTGACTGTTTTTGTTCTCTTATTTCTGTCTCTTTAGTTTTCCTAGTATAGCACTGTCTTCAGAATTTCTTGAAGACCTGATATGGTGTTGGTAAATTATTTCACATTTTGTTTATCTAATAATATTTTTTCTTTTCATCCCATTTGACGGATTATCATGCCGGGTATACTAATCTTTGCTGAAATTGTTTCTCTCTTAACCCTTTGAATACATCTGTCCAGTATTGCCTTGCTTGCATTGTTTCCAGTGAAAGGTCCAATGTCAGCCCGCTTGGATAACTTTTTAAAGTAATTAGATGTGTTGCTATTGCCAACTTTAGTATCTTGTCTCTATCTGTGGTTTTGACCAGTCTGACTATGATGTGCCATGGAGAGGATCTTCTTGGCTTGATTCTACTTGAGGTCCTTTGTATTTCATGGGTCTGGATGTTTGAGTGCTCCTCTAGACTTAGAAAATTTTCTTCGAAAATTTCATGGAATAGATTATCAATTCCCTTATTACTTTCTTCACCTTCTGGAATACCAATTATATGGATGTTTGGACATTTAATGGTATCTAGCATTTCTCATTTATTGTCCTCATATTTTTTCCTGGTTATTTTTTCAGTCTTTTTAATGATTTTTTTCTAGGTCAGAAGTTTTGTCTTCTACATCTGAGATTCAATCTTCTGCACTATCTAATCTGCTTTTAATACTTTGAGGGATGTTTTTGATTTTCTGTATTACAGCCTTCATTCTAAATATTCTGTTTGATTCTTTTTTATAATGTCAAATACTTCTTTCAAATATGAAAAGACTTCCTCATCTCCTGGATTTCATTGTCTCTTTACTCTTACATCTCATAGAGTTTTGTCACCATAAATATTCTGAGTTCTTTTTCTGACATTTTGGTAATTTCCTCTAACTTTCCATACTTGCAGACAAGTTACGATGTTCCCTTACTGGAGACGTATTACTTGGTTCTCTCACTGAAGTTCTTCTCCGATATTTAATCATTTGGTAACATACTCACTTTTGGCTAATCTGTTAAAGCAGTTTCCTGCAACTGTGAGCTTATGCATTTCTTTATTGTGAAGTACTTCTATGCCAATTTCTCTCTTCTACTGTGTTTTGTAATATGGTATCCACCAGAAGAGTAATATGGTATCCACCAGAAGAGTTTTGAGTTCAGATTTATGGAGAGGAGATCCTCCCTTTTTGCAGCAGGTTCAGTGAGAGGGTGAAGATTTCTCAGAGCCTCCCAGTATTCCTACTATGTACCTAGAGAGTGGGTGGAGGATTTCTAGCTTTTTGTGTCTGGAAGGAGACCAGCACCAGCTGGGGGCTTCTCAGCTTTGAAGCTGGGCCTTGAAATGGGCAAGTCATGCCTCATAGAGATAGATGTCTTCTGGAAAAGCCTGCAATTTCCCTGTCCTTTCTAGTTCTTTCAGGTATGGAAGGAGAAAGGCACTGGCTGTGGCCTTCTCAGCCTAGAAGCTGGGCCCTGAAATCTGTTTTTTATATTTTGCCACAGGGCACCTAGACATACTAGAGAGAGAAGGAAAGTGAGAAATTACTCCCAGGAGGTATGACCACACCACAATCTCCTCTCCATTATTCTTCTCTCAAGATCTAGGGGCACACACACATACACCTGGCATGTTTTTCAAGGTGCCAGGTCTGGTACTCAAACCATGCTATACACCATATGTGTTCTAGTGTCTTACCCACCAAGCCGACTGCTGATCTTGAATTATTTTTTGAAAAGAATCAACAAGGTCAGATATAGAGATAAAAATAAACAGGATGAATATTCTATGTGCATCTCACATGTGGGGATTCTAAAACAAAACTAGATTCTATTCAAGTTCTCTAGAATGCTAACATTTTGTGCAGAAAACAATTAATATACCACAATTTTCACTCTGAAAAAGATAAAAGAAAATAAACAGAAAATAGTTTTCCTCAACAAAAAATCTTTAAATATACTGAAGTTTGTATATAAAGACAATGGTGTATGATCTGACATATTAGCAGACTGATTCAATATTGAAAACATGGGGGGAAAAAATCAAACATTCAGGTTTCTACCAGACCTGAGAGCTTATTAAGCAGTAGTTGATGCCAATACAGAGTTGCATGAATTACCAAAAGAAACAATGAAGAAAGGGAGGAGAAGATGTAAGAGAGAGAAAAACATTAAGTTACACATATTTAAGGACTTAAAAAAGATTAAAATAGCTACTTACAGTGTGAGGAATTTCTTCTCGAGGGGATAAAATGTAGAATTGATTGTGATGGTTGTAGAAGTCTGTGAACATGCTAAAAAAATGTTGGATTATATTATTTAAAAGGGTGACAAGTATGATATGTAAATTGTATTTCAATAAAACTTCTCTGCTTTAATAAGAGAGCTATGGAAAAATTTTTAAAAACTGTCAAAAGAGATGTTTAAAATCTACTTTGAAAATGTGAAGACTGGGAATAAAATTCACTGAGTTTATTTTGCTAGAATCTAATCCTGGTATTCTTTGTGATTTATAGTCTTCCACTATCAGTGTAGATGTATGCTACCTACTGACCTCTGAGTCATTATGAATTTGGTCATAGAGTGTTTCTCATTGCCCTGGATGCTACCATACTATATGTCCTTTGCACTGAAGTGTCTTTCTTAAAGACTTGGAAATATTGTCCATTCCTTATCATGTGCAATAAAAATTAGCATGGGATTCTGGCCTCTCAACTGATTTGTAAGTTTCCTGAAAGTAGACAATGTCTTCTCATTGAATAAATACATAAATAGTATGTCAAATACTTACTATCCTTTCATGAGGCCTACACATTATGTAGCACATAGATTATGAAATTTAACTATTTGCTAAGTGATTAAATCCTATGCATTTGGTGCTGGAGTTCAGGAAGATGCTCACCTCTAAATTAGATTGCTCAATGTCTTCACAAAAGGGTCCAGAGCTAACTAACAATTCTGCTTCACTGACCAATAGGAATTCTTCCATGTAATGTCTATCTGTGGAATGAGTAAACTCAGGAAAAGACATATCTGATCACTAGAGAAGAAAATAGTGGATAAAGATTATTATCTACCATAACTCATTAATAATTCTGAATTCTACTTTCCTTTTCTATTAAAGAATTCATGAGAGAAGTAAATCAGTCATACACCTCAGAATTCATCCTCTTGGGAGTTAATGATCAAAAGGAACAGGAAGACTTCTTCATCCTCTTCCTGTTTATTTACCCCATCACACTGATTGGAAACCTGCTCACCATCTTGGCCATCTGCTCTGACAGTCGCCTTCACAACCCCATGTACTTTTTCCTTGCCAACCTCTCATTGGTTGATATCTTCTTTTCATCTGTAACTCTCCCTAAGATGCTAACTGGCCACCTCTTGGGCAGCAAAGCTATCTCCTTTGGAGGATGTATGACACAGATGTATTTCATGCTTTCCATGGCTAACACGGACAGCTATATCTTGGCTGTGATGGCGTATGACAGGGCTGTGGCCATCAGCCGCCCACTTCATTACATGACGATTATGAGTCTGCAATCTTGTATCCTGCTAGTTGCTGGGTCTTGGGTGGCTGGAATTGCCAATTCCCTCCCCCACACTCTGCTCACTGCTAGTCTGTCCTTCTGTGGCAACAAGGAAGTCGTCAACTTCTACTGTGACATTGCCTCTTTGCTCAAACTGTCCTGTTCTGATATCCGCTTTAACGTGAAGATTATGTACCTAGGTGCTGGTGTTTTTTCTGTGCCTTTACTATGCATCATTATCTCCTATGTGCGAGTCTTTTCCACAGTCTTACGAGTTCCATCCACCAAGGGTGTGCTCAAAGCCTTCTCCACCTGTGGCTCCCACCTCACAGTAGTTTCTCTGTATTATGGGACAGTCATGGGCATGTATTTCCGCCCTCTGACCAGTTACAGCCTGAAGGATGCAGTGGTAACTGTGTTGTACATCGCAGTGACCCCAATGCTAAATCCTTTCATCTACAGTTTGAGAAACCGGGACATGAAAGCTGCCCTATGGAAACTCTTCAGCAAGAAAATCTCCTCATAACCAATGTGAGAACAAAGATTGGAAACCTATAATGTCTACTTGAAAATTCACTGTTAATGGCATTCCCTTTAAGCATCTTCTTAGGATCTATTCAGTCAGAAAATTCCTCTTCTTCAAAATCTTGTAACAGGGACCAGCAGTTAGCGTAATGGCTATGTCGCGGGACTCCCATGTAGTTGACCGCGGTTCGTGTCACGTACCCGGTGGCTTAAAACTCATGCCAGGCGCATGTACATGCATGCCCAGGATCCCGAGAGGAGAACGGAGAAGGGATTGTGGCATGGCCATCCCCTCTAGGGAGTGATTTCTCACTTTCTGTCTCTCTGTCTCTCTCTGTCTGTCTGGCGAGTGCATGCGCACTATAGCAAAAACCTCTCAAAAAAAAAAAAGAAATCTTGTAACAGATTGATTAAACATGTCATTGAGATTATCACTCTGTTCACACTTCTGATCCTTTTGACAGGGTGGCAGCATGGGAACATTAGGTTCGTATCCCAGCTATGCTACTGACTAGCAGAGTAAAGCTGGGAAAGTTTGACGCTTAGCTACTATATATACATATTGGAGTAATTATATCCTCCTTGTTTCCATTACTGGTTTTGACATTCACAATAGCCCATGCCTCAAATGCTGTAAGTCACCATACAGATGTTCTCTGTTGTTCTGCCACAGGGCATGTGCACTCATCAGAGAGAGCCAGGTAGAGACAAAGAGAAGCAAAGTGAGAAACTGTCCCCTAGGGACACTGAAAGCCCTTCTCCTCCACTCTCCTCCTGGGATTTTAGGCACATATGCCCTACCTGCCATCATTTTCAAGTCACTCAGGTCCAGGACTCCAACCACATAGGCCATATGGGAATCCAGCGCCTTAACTATCACACCATCTATTGGCCCCCCAAATGTCAATTTTTATTGGACTATTATGTTTAATAATTCCTACATTGCTGCAAATTATGAAGGCAAAAGCTATTTTAACCTATCACTCTACTTCTCATAATCTTAGTCCATATAAAGTGCATCCATTAATTTTTAGTAGAGCTATAATAAATAAATGAAAATACTAATATCTGAAGTGTAATCTGTTAATAATTGGGCATATTCAGATTGGACTATATATCTGCATAATATATAGCTGGTATATCAGGATTCATTATAGGAAACAGAAATCATACTTAATATTTTTCAACAATGAAGAGTTAAAACAAAATTAAACATATAGGTATATTCTGAAAGAGGTCATAGAAGATGGATTCTGATTTAACCCAAAGGCTATTAACTGCCAGGAAAAGTTACTTACACTAGGACTAAAATAATGAAAGATACTCCCAGAACCAAAGAGATCAGAATAGAAATGCTCACATACATAGTATTCAAATCTCAGAGAGGAGTAGCTAACTACTTGTGCTTGGTTCTCACTTAGTAAGGCCACCCAGACATTCATTTTTGAGGGATCTGAAACCCCAATAGCACTACTCCTTTTATTTTTGTTGCTGTAGTTTCCTTTAACCTTATTTACTGAACATGGAAATACTAAGAGTATCTCAGTCATAGTTGTAGATATGGATCTCCTGTCCTTCATGATATTGCTACAATACAGTGTCCTTGGTAATGGAGATGAGTCACTTAAGTCACCTGATAAATTACCTGTATGATCCACAGAGGCATGCTACAATTTAGAGAATGTTAGGAGCAAAATATGAACTTAAATATGTAAATCCCTGGGGCCAACAGATGGTGTAGTGGTTAAGACCCTGGGCTCTCATGTGGTCAACATGGTTCTAGTTTCAGACCCAGTGACTTGAAACTCACACCAAGTACATGTGCGTATGTGCCCAAAATCTCAAGAAGAGAATGAAGGAAAAGGGATTGCAGCATTGCCACCCCCCTGGGGGGATGATTTTTCTCTTTCTCTCTCTCTCTCTCTCTCTCTCTCTCTCTCTTCTCTCTTCTCTCTTCTCTCTTCTCTCTTCTCTTCTCTCTGTCTCTACAGTGATTGCATGCACCATATAGCAAAAAAAAAAAAAAAAAAAAAAAAAAAAAAAAATGTAGTCTCGAGAAGATGGAGGCTCTAAAGCATCGCCATTACTCCAAGGAGAGACCAGTTGGTAGAGGAAGTCAAGGTTGGAGAGGACCGGCTGGAAGGCACTTTGCTGTCTTCAATAGAAATTGAGGGTACAAAAATGAAGAACAATAAAACAATAAAATAAAATTTAATTTGGAGGAACAAAACCACACTCCAAAGAAGCATCATCAACACCACCAGCAGCAGCAACAGCAGCAGCAACAGCCACCATCCAACTCATACCTGCAAATGGGCAACAGGCCAGCAGCCAAAAACAAGGCTTGACTATTGACCTGAAGAATTTTAAGAAACTAAAAGAGAAGACCTTCACCCAGTGTAGCCGTCTCTTTGTGGGCGACCTTCTGCCTGATATCACTGAAGAGAAAATGAGGAAACTGTTTGAGAGATATGGGAAGGCAGGTGAAGTCTTCAATCATAAGGACAAAGGCTTTGGTTTTATCTGCCTGGAAACGCAAACCCTAGCAGAGATTGCCAAAGTAGAACTGGACAATATGCCACTCCTTGGAGATCAGTTGTGCTGTATGTCTCCCCTTAATATATACCGACTAGCCACACTCTGTGGTAGAGATTGAAAGATTGGAGGACACAAAAGCATTGAAAATAGTTATGCACAATGAAGACAGTGTGGAAGAAGAGTGGGAGACAGAAAGAGTATAGGGAAGGAAATTAGAGAAAGAAAATAGAGAGGCAACTGTGGACAGTAATGATTTATTACCTGGTGATGATAATGTTTATACTATTCTCAAGTGGACTGGTGTGAGGTGTATTTCCTGTTGGGTAAATTTTCTTTGTAAGCCAAATGATGAATAGTGATCATTTGTATAAGAATAATTATAATGAAATAAAAAGAAAATAATTTTTTAATTAAAATAAAAAAATAATTTACTTAAAAAAAAAAAACAGCACCAGAAAAGAAAACATAATAGTATTTGTGTTCTAGTTGCATTTTTTTGCTAAAACCCACGTACATTGCTACTCTGTCTGTATTCATTAGTTATACTATATAACAAATTATTCCAAACCTGAGTCTGGCATACTATAGACCTAAGTGCTTAATATTCGTAGAACAGATCAACAAATATTTAGTGAATGCCTATTATTTGCAATACATAGTTGAAAAAAAAAAAAAAAGAAGAAAGAGAGAAAAAAAGCCGCTGCGTGTGCACTTTGTCTGCCATGGTGCATCCCTTATCGTCTGAAAACTTTCTCAGCACGTGTCCAACAAACTGTTGGAAGAAGCATTTTCTGTGTTTGTCCAGGTGGAAAGGGCTGTCGTCATTGTGGACGATCAAGGAAGGCCCTCAGGAAAAGGCATTGTTGAGCTCTCAGGAAAGCCAGCTGCTTGGAAAAACCCTGGACAGATGTGATGAAGGTTTCTTTCTGCCAACTACATATCCTCGACCTGTGACTGTGGAAACCATGGACCAGTTATATGATCTAGAAGGACTTCTAGAGCAGGTGGTTAAAAAGAATCAGCAATTTCAAAGGAGTGAGAGCGGCCTCCCAGATCTGCACAGTCCAGGTGCTTTGAGTATGAGTACGCCATGCCAGAAGGCAAACACTGAGATGGAGAAGCAGTAGCAGGACCAAGTGGACCGCAATATCCAGGAGGCTCATGAGAAGCTGGAGATGGAGGCCGCCCACCATGAGCACCAGGTCATGCTAATGCGTCAGATTTGATGAGGTGCCAAGGAGAACTTCAGAGGACAGAAGAACTATACAATCAAGAGGCACAAAAAGGAAAGCAACTGGAGCTCAGGCACCAGGAGGAGTGCCAGCGCCAGAAGGAAGAGATGAGGTGGCAGCAGGAAGAATGCAACAAACAGCAGGAAGGATTCAAGGGAACCTTCCCTGATGCAAGAGCAGGAGATACAGATGGGTCAGATGGCTATGGGAGATGCCATGGGCATAAACAACAGAGGAACCATGCCCCCTGCTCCTATGCCAGCTGGTACCCCAGCTCTTCCAGGACCAGCTACTATGATGCCAGATGGAACCTTGAGATTGAACTCACCAATGACTGAATGCTTTGGTCAAGCTGCTACAGTGGGAGGAATTGGGACAATTGGTGCAGCTCCTCCTGCATTCAACCATGCAGCTCCCGGAGCTGAATTTGCTCCAAACAAATGTCACTGATACTAATAAAGTTGCAGTGTTTAACTTACAAAAACCCTTAAAAATGACCCTTTTTGGACTAGCCAGAATTCTACCCTGAAAAAATGTTAAGGATTCCTCCCAAAAGTTAGGTCTTCCCTGCCTGTAATACTCTAGGGAGTAATACCAGAGGCAGAGGGCAGGGGAGGGGTGGTATATAACAAATCAGTTCTGTGTGGTATATTGTTTAATCAGTCTCTGTGTGGTGTATTCCTAAGTCTCAGATGTGATGGTTAAGAGCCTGGGGGAACCATGGAAAAATGGATCCAGATAAAGACCCATTAATCTTGATCGTTTCATTTTTTGTCCATCATGTTATATTTGCTTTCTCATCCACATTCCTTATCCTCTAACACTGCCACATATACCACAAAATCCAGACGTCCCCCCATGACCTTGGCCCCATTGCTCCATTCACTCCCAGGTGAGAATTCAGACAAGTGTCCACAGAGGTCACAGACGGTGTACATACAGTTCTGTTATCCCTTATAGTATCCCTTCATATACTAAGGAAGACATTTTCTCTTACAGATTATCATTTTAGTAACTCTTTTTTAAAATCTTGTATTAATTTGCCTCTAATATTTTCCATGGGTAAGGAAAACCCAGGAATGGCTCCTTTGTTTCTGAAATGTTGATGTTCACAGCTTTTCTTGATAGGTCTAATACAATCTTGGGAACAGAGTTGCTGTAATCTAAAGATCTGACAATGGCTCTTAGCCTTGCCTATCTTGGATAGTTATGTTGTGCAATTATTTTTTATTGGTTAACATGTTTGATTGGTTCTGATACCTTACATTTGGAATATTTCTGAGAGTTGAAGCAGTAATGTAGCATCAAGTTACTAAAATATATTTTAAGCCTTAAAATTTAAAAATAAATAATATAAAATAAAATAAAGTTAAATAATATTTTTTCCAAAAAGAGAAAATATAACATCCATTCTGTCAAACTCAGCTTAAATCCAAGAAAACGATAAAATATAATTTTTTCTTGGCCTCATTTAAAACTATCAATGCTTCAGTGTGGGCTGAAAGAGAGACCAGGGGCTCAGTTATACCAGAGATTAAACAGGCACCAAAAGATGGTTCCAAGTGTGTGCTGGACAGCATATGAGAAGAACTTGAGAACCTACAAAGACTTTGGTATAGGTCAGCCCAGAGCTTAAACCCTGGAGGCTCACCCTCCTCTTGCCCATTTTTTCCTTCTCAGAAAGATTACTCTTGAGAGCCACTCTGTCCCCCTTAGGGCACTGTTGTAGAGTGTGTAATGAGTATCAACAATTACTCTTTGGCCTGAATGACGACCTGGGAGAGACATGTTTCAGGAGACTTTATCACCTGGTGTTCAATTCCCAGTTTTTGATTTCCTAACACCCAGTCTGCTTCGTTCAGCAGAAAACTAGACTCCTCATCTTCTTTCAGGATAGCTCCTTCTACCCCTTGGTTAAGAAACCGGGGTTCCTCTTTTCAAACCCTCTTATTACAGTCTCTTCTATCTCAATAGAAGCACTAGGAACTTATTTTCCAGTATGCCTACCTCCAAAAATGGATGTTAGCAGATGCTAGCCCTGCTGGATGTAAACTTCCACTTTGTGGACTATTGAGACCGCGGGACCAGGACCCTTGTCACAGCATCTGAGGTGACTCCAGAGATAGGGGCTGAGAACATTCGAGAGAGAATCTTTATGATAGCAATAGCAAGGGATAAATAGCCACAACTACACTACGTACATTATATCCTAAAACCTCCACGAGGTAAGTAGAATTATTTTGTTATTTTAGCACATAGAAAACAATGGATAATTGAATTCCTAGAGTCACACGGAGAGGTAGTGGAAAAACTAGTACTCAAATATTATTCTTACTCCAAAACCAAAGGTCACAAGATCAGATAGATGAAAGAGAGCGAGAGCGAGAGTGAGAGAGAGAGAAAGCGAGAGAACTCTCTCCTTATCATCATACTTGTCCTTAGACTCTTGCCCATGAAAACAGGGTCAAGAAGAGAATCTGATACAATTATCTTATTCTTGAACTCTCTATACACCCTCAAGTTGGTGTGTGTGTGTGTGTGTGTGTGTGTGTTTGTGTGCACGCACGTGCGTGCACATTCACCAAGGTGTATTGTCTTACAAGTGAGCTATACACCCATCTTCCATTTTCATATTTAAAATGCAGCATGTTATAAGGCACTTCGATATTTATGTTTTTTTTCATTGTCAAAGTGCTGATAAACTGAACTATCAGGGAAATCACAATGTACTCAGAGGACTTGTTGTTGGCCACCCTGACACTAAAGGAAGTTATTTGTCCTCCTCTGTGCCTAAAAAAGCTTCCTCAGGACCATCACACTCATGTGACAAAGGTTGCATACAACTATTATCCTAAGGGTCAGTGCACCCACATCCACAATATTACTTCTTAGTACCTAAAGGGTATAGAAGAAAGGTCTTGCATTAGTTCAAATTCCTCCACACTGTGAACACAAACTTCTTTCTATATGGAGTTATTCTTACTCTTATCTTCTATTGGTGACAGAGATTCATAATATACTTTTGGATTGATGCTACTGTCCATTATCTGAACTCTGAGCTTGAGATTTTCTCCATGGTAAGGAGCTAGGACTTCATCTATTAGGTGAGTGGCAGACAGAGAGCAATTTTAAAAAGATATACAGGGACCAGCACTTAGCATAATGGCTGTATCGCTGAACTCCCACATAGCTGATCGCGGTTCGAGTCCCAGTCCTGGTGGCTTAAACTCACGCCGGGCACATGTGCATGAGTGCCCAAAATCCAGAGAGGAGAATGGAGGAGATGGGATTGCAGCGTGGCCATCCCCCTTAGGGGGTGATTCCTCACTTTCTGTCTCTCTGTCTTTCTGGCAAGTGCACACGCCCTATAGCAAAAACCTCTCAAAAAAAAAAAAAAAAAAGATATATAAGAGGGATTAAGCACTGCACATTGGAGGTGAATCCCACATGGCGAACTGTGTTGTGAATCCTAATTCTAGATTCCTGAAAAATATGCTAACCATATGTGCCTTCATGCCCAAAATCCTGATGGGAAGGACAATGGAGGAAAAGTACCATGGTGTGACCACAATCAACTAGGGGATGCCTTCTCCGTCTCTCTCTTTCTCTAGCAATCACATGTGCCCTCATGCAATTTAAAAAGTGTTGCAGTTGGTAGCAAACTGAACTGTCGTCCTGGAAGCCACATGGCTGACCACATGTTCAGATGCCCATGTCTGTCTGAAAGAGTGTGTGTGTGCATCCATGACTCCAAAGAGCTGGATGACTGGGAAAAGGAGATCATTGTGTGACAAGACCCTACAAAGGTACTTCTCTCTCTCTCTTTCTCATTCTAGTGCATGTACAGATGCTTTCTCTCTCTCTCTCTCTCTCTCTCTCTCTCTCTCTCTCTCTCTCTCTCTCTTTGGAGAGGTTTTGCTGTAGGGCACATATGCTCGCCAGAAAGACAGAGAGTGACAGAGACAGAAAGAGAGAAATTGCCCCCTAGGGGGATGGCCACACCTCAATCCCTTCTTCTCCATTCTCCTCTCGGGATCTTGGGCATGCACACACATGCTCCTGGTGTGAGTTTAAGCCACCGGGTCCGGGACTCGAACCACGGTCGACTACATGGGAGTCCAGCGACATAGCCATTACGCTAACTGCTGGTCCCTACACATGCTTTCTATCATGAATAAAATGACTTTTTAAAAAAGAGATAGGCAATCTTATTTGCAAATAAATATAAATTGGGGTCCAGGAAGCAGTTGTCTCTATAAAGAAGCCTGGAAGGAAGAAGATGAAATCCAGTCATTTTAGACAACATGGGAAAATCTAGAGGAAAAAAATACTGAGTGAAATAAACCAGAAACTGAAAGACAAATACTGTATGTATTAATAACTAGTAATGGTGGATACTAGAAGGTGGAAAAGGAAGAGGGACAGGGGTACAGGGAAAACTTGGTTAACAGATACAAGTGTGTAGATAGACATGACAAATGAGTTCCAGAGCACCATAGCACAGCAATGGACTGACAGCTGGTGGTGATTCAGTGTACACATCAAAACAGAAGATGCACAGAACAATGTAATAATCAATGTTTGACATGGTGGGCATGTTTATTGCCCTGATTTTATCATTACATTACGTACACATGTTTTCAAAACCCACACTCTATACCATAAGTCTATACCACTATTATATATAAAATGACATTTATAATTAAAAGTACATTTTAGAAAAAAGTGGGGTGGTTGCCAGAAGGGAATACAAGATCTAGAAAGATCTTATGACTAAAGAGAAAAAGCTGGTATTAAGGTATACATTGTAGAGAAAAAACACCACCACTGACAGAATTGATAGAACAAGATCTCTAAGGAGACAGAAGAGAATAAAGATGAGAGCATACTGAGTGCATGTGTTACACATTTTCTTCTATGTCTTGAAAGCAAAAGAAGAGGATGGAGTTAAATGTGTGGAAATGGTGAGCAGGGAAGGATACTGAGGAAATATTCCCTTACAGGTTTAAGTTTCTCAGTGAAGAAGGCAAGGATATTCAGGTTTCAGGAAAAGACTTTTTTTTTCTTTTTTAAGAGAGATTTTTGCTATAGGACATGTGCATTCACCAGAGAAAGACAGAAAGCAAGAAATAACCTTCCAAGGCGGGATGGCCACAACACAATCTTTTTTCTTCCATTGTTCTCTCGGGATCTTGGGTATGAACACACACACGCCCAGTATGAGTTTAAAGCCACGCTGTCCAGGATTCGAATCAAAACTGACAACATGGAAGTCAAGCAACATAACCATTACACCTTTGGCTGGTCCCTCAGGGAGAGTCTTAATATAGGGTCTTGTGAGTTCGCAAAGAATGGCAAAGGTTTTCATGAAATTCCATGGATAATAATGAAAGGGAGGTCCCCTGAGAGTTTTGAGAGTCCAAATAGAATTGGGCGTCATAAACATCATGAACTGTAACCTAAATTTTGTGTGAGTTCTTCACCATCTGTCAACTACACACGAAAAAGGAGGCAAAAGTATGGACACATCATTTTAGAGGTGAGGTTATTTTAGAAGGGTGCAATGACCATACAGTATAGGCTGGGGAGGGATCAAAGTGTCTAACTGGACTGCCTATCTGGGATGCAACTCAGAGGTGAGGAGGCTGGGGATGGTCACTGAGTCAAAGAGCAGGTGTACACAAAATGAATTAGATCAGACTGAGCACTGGCTAGTTAAATAAGATAAACAAAACAGTGTTAAAAATGACCTTTACTGGGACCCGCAGTTGGCATAATGGCTATGTCGCTGGACTCCCATGTAGTCGACCATGGTTCGAGTCCTGGACCCGGCAGTTTAAACTCACACCAGGCACGTGTACGTGTGTGCCCAAGATCCCGAGAGGAGAACGAAGGAGAAGGGACTGCAGCATGGCCATCGCCCCTGGGGGAATGATTTCTCACTTTCTGTCTCTCTGTCTCTCTCTGACTTTCTGGCAAGTGCATGTGCCCTATAGCAAAAACCTCTCCAAAAAAATAAATTCTTTACTTACATCCACTTAGCATTTTATTTCCTCTGACATGAATCATTTTATCCATTATCTCCTTTCTCTCTCAGTATAATATAAAACCCCTTGCTCTCTTTCCCTAGTGCGAAGAACCTTCTTGTCGGTCTCTTCACAAACAACACTGTATCTCCAGCCTTCAGCAGAACATGCACTTTAGCCACACAGTTCAACTACCACACAGAGTTATCACAGGATTTGGGACACATGTATGCTAAAGTAAAATATGTATTATGGTGTCCTAAAAATTAGAAACTCAAAGACAATAACAACAAAAATTCGATATCTAGATTTAATAACTAGAACATTAGGTTACATTCGCTCCAAAATTTTTAACAAAATAAATATTACAGATAGAGTTAAAATCTGTTTCCAAACAAAATTATATTTTTTTCTCTCACATTCCAGAGATAACTTAACTACTAGAGTGGTAGTATAGTCCCAATCAGTTGTAATTTTAGTATATACACACACACACATATTTATATGATAAAAATAGTATACCTACATTTTGTGACATGCTACATCTTCTAGTGACTTTTTTCCATTACATTATGACTTAAAAAATATTCTTTGTAAATGCATTTATTTTACGTGACATATATTAAAAATAAAATTACAAGACCTACCTAATCTGTTTTTCCATTTTCTGTGTGATAATACACATCATTGTGAATGACTTCTTAAAATACATATTCTGGATGCTCCAGGGTGCAAAGTAGAACAGAATTACTGAAAAAAGAACAGAATCAAGGATTCTCTCTCCCTCTCTCTCTGTTTTTTTGGTGTTTTTTTGGACCTAACAACTTTTCTTTGGGTATGGTCCATATCAGTCTCCCCTTCTGTGACCTGCCTATTCAAGCCTGTTGCCCATTTACAACCTACTGGATTTTTGTCTTTTCTTTATTGCTGTGTTAGATGTTTCCAAGTTCTGAATCCTAACCCATTCTCTTTTTTTTTTTTTTTTTTTTTTTTTGAGAGGTTTTCACTATAGGGTGCGTGCGCTCGCCAGACAGACAGAGAGAGACATAGAGACAGAAAGCGAGAAATCACCCCCCAGGGGGGATGGTCACGCCGCAATCCCTTCTCCTCCATTCTCCTCTCGGGATCTTGGGCATACACGCACACGCGCCCGGCGTGAGTTTTAAGCCACCGGGTCCGGGACGCGAACCACGGTTGACTATGTGGGAGTCCAGCAACATAGCCATTACACTAACTGCTGGTTCCCTGAATACTAACCCATTCTTTAGTATGTGTGCAGTTGATATTGTTTCCATTTCATGACTTTTTTTTCTTTCCTTCTTTTCCATACAGTGTTTTAAATTTCTCAGTGAAATGTTACCATATTTTCTGTTATATCTTGTGAATATCATGCCTGGTTTTATAAGCAAATTCCTACCCTAATAAAAACATTTTCTTCTAAAGTCTTTGAGGGTGAGTTGAAGGGCTTCACATGGAAAAAGAAAGAAGCAAAACATTTAAGGAACACAAAAATGGAAAATTATCTGTTGATGATAACATGTATGATACTATCTTTAACTGAATAGTGTATTATGCTGAGAAAATTCATTTCATAAGCTGTAGTGATATACAGTGATTGAATGTATTTTAAAAAGTAAAAAAATATAGAGAAAGAAAAAATAGTCTTTGAAATCTTTAGGAATATTTTTATTATTTCTTATATATGCATATCCAATTGCCCCAACAGTCTTTACTAAATAATTACTTCAATCTTTCCCTATTGCTAAATCAACCCACATTATATACCAATTACTAATAAACGCATGATCTGTTTCTGGGTTCCCTAGCCTGTTACATAGATTATTTACCCATACTACTCCATGGTTTCTATTCCAGAGTAAGTCATTTTTACAGTTAATAGGGTAATTTTTCCCTCTTTTTTCTTTTCTTTTTTTTTTTTTAAGAGAAATTTTTGCTATAGGGGACATATGATTGCCTGAGAGAAAGAGAGACAGAAAACAAGAAATCACCCCACACACCACAATCCCTTCTCCTCCATTCTCCTCTCAGGATACTGGAAATGCGCACACACGCCAGGCTTGAGTTTTTAAGTCACCGGGTCCAGGACTCAAACCATGGTCGACAACATGGGAATCCATTCAGCTATCTGCTGGTCCCCCTCTGTATCTCTTTCTTCTAATTGTCTTACTTCTTCTTGGTTCTTTGTTCTTCTACATGAATTTTAGGACCAGTCTGGTAAATTTTATGTTTTAAATAAGCCTGTTGTGGTTTGAATGGAATTGCAACCATTTTTATAGGTTAATTGGAAAGAAATATATTTTTACTGAATTGAATCTTTATTAACATTGCTTATTTTCCCTTTTTTAGGTATTCTTTTGTTAGCTCAGTAACATTTTATAATATTTGAACTGAGTCTTCAGTCTTTTTTGTTAGAATTACTTATTGATTCCTTAAAAGTTCTCTTGATATTGAAAATAGGGAGTCTTTCTTAAAATTATATTTTACAATTGATTTCCACTTAAATGTATAAATAGTACCCATTTTTAACATTTATTTACACCTAATGAACTTATGGTAACCTATTATTTCATCTAGAGATTCTTAGATTTTAGATTTTCTTTGTAGCCATCCTTGTTTTCTATATACAGTACTTTCTTTGAATGGTACCCATTTTGTTCTTGCTTTTCTGATTCTTATATGGAAAAAAATTTTTCTAGTAGTCTTTTCATAAACAGGACAATAATTCAAGTGTTTTAATGCAGAAGACTCCAATTAAGCTCTCTGCTTTATATAAATCTGTGGTCATTCTCCCCTATCAAAGAGATAATAACACCACAACTCCAAGATTTTAGTGCTTAATTCCTGGCTGAAACCCCAACAGGACATCACAGCATGAACTCTGATTTACAACTCTTCTGTGAGTTTGTTTTTTTTTTTTTTTTTTTTTTTTCTGTTTCTTATGTCTAGATATCCCATTTGTTTCCTTTAGTGTAGCAACATTCTTTCTTTTATTTTTTTACATTCAATCACCATCTATATTCACAGTGTACAAAATAAATTTTTCTAGCATAAATATACTGTACATTAGTCCATTCAAAGATATTACTATACACATCATCATCAACAGATAATTTTCCAATTTTCTGGCTGTAAAAGTTTTGCTTTTTTTTCTCTTGAATCCCTCCCTTCCACCCTCTCATTTCCCACCCTCCTCCCACACTCTCTCTAGTATCCACAGAAGCTATTCTTGCTTTTATACCTTCCAATCTTTCAGATTTATACCTTCCAATCTTTCATTTTTTAAAATAGAGTGCAGAAATTCAGTATTTAATAAGTGGGAATACACAATGTCTCTCTTTCATCATCTAGCTTGTTTTGCTCAGCATTAAGTCTTCCATATTCATCAACTTTCTATCAAATGCCAGGGTTTCCTTGCTTTTTATGGTGTATATGTGCCACACTTTTTCAATCCATTCATCTGTTCTTGGACATCTGGACTGATTCCATGGCTTAGCAATTGTGAATAATGCTGCAATGAACAGGGTGTGCAAATATTTTTCTGAGTATATTCCCATATTTTAGGTAGATGGTCAGAAGTGGCATTGCTGGATCCTATTAGTAGTATTAATACTATTAGGTTTGTTTATTCAAAAATAATCCATCACAACTTTCCAGATGACCTAATATTTGTATGTCTTTGAGGAACCTCTATATTATTCTCCAAGTGGTTGTACTAATTTACATTCCCACCAACAGTGTAGGAGAGTTTTCTTTTTACCATGATCTCCCTAGCACTTATTGCTCTTCATTTTTTTAATCTTAGCCATTCTGACTGGGGTAAGGTGGTATATCATTGAGTGGCTTTAATTGCATTTCCCTCATGGTAAGGGATGTTCAGAATTTTTTCATATGCTTTTTGGCTGTTCAAATGTCTTTCTTGGAGAGTTGTCTGTTCAGTTTATTTGCTCGTGTTTTAATCGGGTTAATTTTCTTTTATTAGCTGCTTGAGATCCCTGTATATTTTGTTTCTCAGCCCCTATCTGAGTAAGAATATATCTGAAAAAATATTCTCATTCTAAGAGTTGTCAATTCACTGTAATTATTGCATCTTTTTCTGTGCAGAATGTTTTTCACCTGATTGAATCCTACTAATCTATTTTTGGGATTATTGCCTGTATTTTGGGGGTCTTCTTTGAGAAGTTTTGCTCCAATGTCTCCAAGAGTTTCCCTTGTATTTTACACCAGAGTTTGAGAAGTTACTTTTAGATCTTTGATGCACTTTGATTTGATTTTTGTTAATGGTAAAAGATAGGGGTCCAGTTTCATTTTTCTGCAGGTGGATACCCAGCTTTTCCAATACGATTTACTGAAGAGATTTTCTTTTCCCCACTGAACTGTCATGTGCCCTTTGTCAAAAATCAGTTGACTGGGACCAGCAGATGGCATAGTGCTCACATTATTGGATTCACACATGGCTGACCATGGTTGGAGTCCCAGAACTGGTGACCTGAAAATCATACTAGGCAGGTATGCACACATGCCCAAAATCTCAGGAGGAGAATGGAGGAAAAGAAATTGCCGCATGGTCATACTCCCTGTGCAGTTATTTCTCATTTTCTTTCCTCTCTCTCTCTTTCTCTCTCTCTCTCTCTCTCTCTCTCTCTCCTCTCTCTCTCTCTCTCCAGCAAGAGTGCAGGTGCAGAATCTTAAGGCAAAACCTTCTTTAAAAAAATCAGTTGGCTGTATGTTTTGAGGTTTATTTCTGGGTTCTCTATTCTGTTCCACTGGCTGAAATGCCTATTTTTTTGTGCTAGTACCACACTGTTTTGATTATCACCGCTTTATAATATATTTTGGGGTCCAGGACTACGTTTTTAATAGGAATGACACCTGTTGACCTCAGTTTATTCTGCCATGTTGCTGAGAGCCTTAGTCTGATCTCTTATACTTCCATATCAAATGAGCTAATCATTGTGCCTGAGCCCTCCAGCTTCTAGTGAACTCGGATTTTGTGTGAATATGGGAAAATTTATTTCAGTAAAGAAAGCCAAAGTCATTTTGATACAGAGATAAGAAAGCACATGATATTTGGGGGAAAAAATTAAACATGTATCCCAATGCCTAGCAGATGATTCGCAAATAAACTATAATTCATTTAATCAAAAATTAAATTGCTAATTATAAATTTAGTTGACTATAGGTTCCTTAAAAATTAGCAAATTTCATGGCAGATGGTACCACAGTAAAATGTTCTGCTCCATGAAGCTAACCCACATGGGAAGGTTCTGGATTTGCTTCTGGAGACTTCCTTGAGTACATTAGCCACGTGCATGCCATAATCTGGGACTGGCTAAAGGTTTTGGTGGATTATGGTATCAAGGCGCTGTTAAGAGTTCTTTCTCTCATGTCCCTCTTACTAATGGAAGAAATATATAAATAAACTTTAAAATAGAGTATGAGATAGAGAAAGAGATAATGTCCACGGATATAGAGTCTACTAAGTAGCAAATGAAGCCACTAGGAGTTGAATCAGTAATCATAGTAAATAATTTTCAAAAGGAAAAGAAGAGCTAATGGAACAACATTTGATTACATAGTTTAAGGTTTTAAAAGAAAGAAATCCTATCAAGAAGATAGTGAAAATCTCCTTTGAAAATGTGACTTCTGGAAAGGTAATTTCTAAGTTTGTTTTGCTACAATCTAATTGCAGTACTGTAGTGATTCATAAGCTTCTGATGCTTATGTAGATACCTGATACCGTATAGGACCTGGACTCTATCTGAGTATGTTCTGTGAGTCCACTGAACAAATACTTTCTTATTGTCCAGGGCACTCTTCAACTGACACTTTTTAAAAATTTTTTTCTAGTAGAGTGTTTTAAAAGACTAACATTCTGCCCATTATTATCATAGGTCATAAAATTAGTGTGGAATTCCCACATTTCTTTTAAATTACAAGGTTCTCAAGAGCTGAGACTGTTTTTTTTTTTTTCATTAAATAAATGGCTGAAAAACTGTATTTTCACATACTTATAATTTTTTCATGAGCCTAATAAAATGTCTAGTATATGACACATGAAATTTCATGATTTATTACATGATTAAATGCTACAGGTCTGGGTGGTGGTGGTGGTGGGATTAGGAACAATAAGCACCTCTAATGCACAGATGACTCATTTCTTAGACATGACTATTCGATTAGTTGCATTGTACAGCAAAGATTCTTCCCCAAAGTACTGGGCTATCTGTATTTAATAAACTCAGATATTGAGATAACTGATTACGTGGGTCAAAATTGTCAGATATGGAAGATTATAATATGTAGTAATCACATTAATAATTCTGGACTCCTCTGTCTCTTAATGCTAAAGAAGCCATGAGGAAGGAAAACCAGTCCTCTGCCTTGGAATTCATCCTCCTGGGAGTTAGTAATCAACAAAAAGAAGAAGATTTCTTCTTCATCCTCTTCCTGTTCATCTACCCCATCACATTAAGTGGAAACCTGCTCATCATCTTAGCCATTCGCTCTGACAGTCGCCTTCACAACCCCATGTACTTTTTCCTTGCCAACCTCTCCTCTGTTGACATCGTCTTCTCATCTGTAACTATCCCGAAAATGCTAACCAGTCACCTCTTGGGCAGCAAAGTGATCTCTTTTGGGGGATGCTTCACCCAGATGTATTTCATGATTGCCATGGCTAACACAGACAGCTATATCTTGGCTGTGATGGCGTATGACCGGGCTGTGGCCATCAGCCGCCCACTTCATTACATGACGATTATGAGTCTGCGATCTTGTGCCCTGCTAGTTGCTGGGTCTTGGGTGGTTGGAATCGCCAATTCTCTCCCCCACACTCTGCTCACTGCTAGTCTGTCCTTCTGTGGCAAGAATGAAGTCGCCAACTTCTACTGTGACATTGCCTCATTGCTCAAACTGTCCTGTTCTGACATCCATTTTAATGTAAAGATCATGTACCTAGGGGTTGCTGTTTTCTGTGTGCCATTACTATCCATTGTTATCTCCTATATTCAAGTCTTTTCCACGGTCTTACAGATTCCATCCACCAAGGGTGTGCTCAAAGCCTTCTCCACCTGTGGCTCCCACCTCACAGTAGTTTCTCTGTATTATGGGACAGTCATGGCCATGTATTTCCGCCCTCTGACCAGTTACAACCTGAAGGATGCAGTGATAACTGTGATTTACATCGCAGTGACCCCAATGCTAAATCCTTTCATCTATAGTCTTAGAAACCGGGACATGAAGGCTGCCCTGTGGAAACTCTTCAGCAAGAAAATCTCCTCATAAGAAATGTTAGGCCCAACATTGGAGATTACAATAAATTTCTTAAAATTTACCCCCAATTTCTTCCTGTCCAAGAAGCCCTCTTTTATCTTCTCAAAAAGAAATTTCCTTTCCCAGAAATATTGTACGAATTTTGAGACATTTTACTGAGATTGTCACTTTGCGCACATTTCTTTAAATTTACCTTTATTTATTGTATGTTTATAGCACATGCTATGGGTTCTCAAAGCATAAATGCATGGCATGTCAAGCAAGTCATGTACAGGATTACTTTCCATCCTGTATCTATGACTTTTTTTTTTCCTCAGCACACATTTTTACTCCTTTCTGCACTGCAGCATCACAGGAATAATGTATTCATGTCCCACCTATGTTACTGACTAGGAAAGTAAAATTCAGAAATGATAAGGATCACAATAGTTTATGCTTTGTAGCCATAAATCACTATCCAATTGTCTGTTTTTGTTGGATTACTACATTTAATCATCCCTGCTTTGTTTCAGACTTTGAGAGGAAAAGCTCTCATAGCACATCACTATGTTTCTCATAATCTCAGTCATAAAGAGTACATCCCATAATATTAGTATAGAGGAAATAAATGTATGAATATGTTAGTCTCAGAATCACAATCTGATCATGAGTAGCTATAATAAGACTGGGTGTTATTTACCCCTGCATTATAGAGCTGGTATATCATTCGGGCTCATTTATCATCCATTCAGGAAACAGTTATATCTGGTATTTCTAAACAAACAAGGCTTAAAACAGAATTACACACATAAGTCTACTTTCAAGGAAACTAAAGAAAAAAAAAAAAGATAGATACTGATGTAACCCAAAGGTTATTAACTACAGGAAGACGTTACTTCTTCTAGACTGGAAAAAACAAAGAGAAATGGTGCTATGACTGTTCTGGGATGTGCATTAAAATCTAGAAATGTTCTGAGGGTTATTTCTGGGGTCTCTAGTCTATTCCACTGGTCCACATGTCTGTTTTTATGCCAATACCATGCTGTTTTGATGATCACAGCTTTGTAGAATATCTTGGGATCAGGGAGTGATAGGCCTCCTACTCCATTCTTCTTGTGCAGGATTGCTTTAGCAATACGAGGTCTATTATGATTCCAGACAAATTCTATGATTGTCTTTTCTAGATCTGTGAAGAATATTTCTGGTATTTTGATTAAAATTGCATTAAACATGTAGATTAATTTGGGTAGAATTGCCATGTTGATTACGTTAATTCTTCCAATGCAGGAACATAGGCTGCCCTTCCACTTTCTTATGTCACTTTCAATATCGTTTTTAAGATTTTCATAGTTTTCTTTATAAAGTTCTTTGACTTCCTTAGCTAGGTTTATCCCTAGGTACCTTATATATCTTGTGGCTACAGTGAAAGGGATTCCTTTCTTCAGCTCCACTTCATTCAACTTGTTCATATATAAAAATGCTATAGATTTTTGAAAAGGAAAATCTCTTTAGTAAATGGTGCTGGAAAAACTGAGTATCCACATGCAGAAAGATGAAACTGAACCCCGATCTTTCACCATTAACAAAAATCAACTCAAAATGGATCAAAGATCTGAACCTAAGACCTAAAACAATAAAACTACTGGTGGAAAATGCTGGGGAAACTCTAGGAGACATTGGAGTAGGCAAAGACTTCTTAAATAAGACTCCCATAACACAGGCAATAACCCCTAAAATAGACAAGTGGGACTATATCAGACTAAGAAATTTCTGCACAGCAAAGGACACAGTAACAAGTGTGATTTGACAACCCTCAGAGTGGGAGATTATTTTTGTTAAATATGCCTCAGACAAGGGACTGATAGCGAGAATACACAGAGAACTCAAGCACCTTATGTGAAAAAATAAATAAAAATGATTAACCCAATTAAAAGGTGAGAAAATGAGCTGAACAAAAATCTCTCTAAGGAAGACATACGAACAGCCAAAAAGCATATGAGGAAATGCTCAACATCCCTCATCATAAAGGAGATGCAGATAAAAACCACAATGAGATACCACCTAACCCCTGTCAGAATGGCAAAGATTAAGAATATAAAAAGAGATAAGTGTTGGCGGGGATGTGGTGAAAAGGGAACCCTCCTACACTGTTGGTGGGAATGTAAACTGGTTCTGCCACTGTAGAGAATGATGTGGAGGTTCCTCATAGATATATAAATAGAACTACCATTTGATCCAGCAATCTCACTTCTGGGTACCCAAAGGACAGAAGAACACTCAGTCAGAAAAGTGTTTGCACATCAATGTTTACTGCAGCATTATTCACGATCGCCAAGACATGGAACCAACCTAAATGTCCACAAACAGATGAATGAATTGAAAAAGTGTGGGACACATACTGTATGGAATACTACTCAACCATAAAAAACAGCAAGATTCTGGCATTTGATAGAAAGTGGTCGGATATGGAGGATCTATTGCTGAGTGAAGTAAGCCAAGATATGAAAGAAAGATATTGTATGTATCCATTTAATATATACTGACTATCCACACTCTACTGTAGAGATCAAAACACTGAAGGACATAAAAGGAGTGAAAATAGTTAATGAGGAGAAGACAGTTTGGAATGGGGCGGGAGAAGAGAAGAGTATGGAGAAAGATAGCAAGAGAACAAATAGAGAGGCATGACATTAGTGGGATTCAGATATGGTTTATTACCTGTTGATGATGAAGTGTATAGTATTCTCAACTGGATTGGTCTGAGAAGTATTTCATGTTGGTTATAAACTTTTTACAGGCAAAATGAGAAATAATGACTGACTGTTTAAAAACATAATTGGAATAATAATAATAATAGGAAAAAATGAAAAGCTATTGAATGATGAAATGGAGATTTTAATGTCTCTGTATTGACTGATATGCATGGTATTCCTTCTGGAAAAAGAAATACAATATACTGTAAAGTTATATGTGATTCAATGTAATATAAACAAGATTATGATGATAATAAACAAATTAATTAATAAAAAGAAAAAAGAATCTAGGGATGCTCATACCTATGAGGGGAGTTGATAGAACTAGCACTTAGTCCTCAAGTGGTGAGGTGAGGTAACTCAAACATTCATTTTTGAGTATCTGTATCCTCAATGCTAGTACCTTATTTTTTAAATTTAATTGCTATTTATCTTTAGTAGGTATGGAAATAATAAGTCACTAAGGTCACCCATTCATACCCTGAGAAATAGACCTCTTGTCCCCCATTGTGTAGTAGCAACACAATGTCTTTGGTAATGAGGATTAGTCATACAACCCAGTAGAGAAATACTTTTTTTTTTTTTTAATGAATGGCATGTAACAGTTTGATTAATCTTAGCAACATACTTTTAAGCTTAAAACTGTAAACACTAAATTATTGTTATTATAACATTTCATTGATTATAAACAGTCAAAATATTCTCTCTGGGAATAGACAGAGATGACAATAAAAGTGCATTAAAAGCAAAAGCAGGGGAAAGACGAACCTAAGATTCAGAATGAGGGAATATTCAAGAGGTGAGACTCAGGGAAAGGAGTCAAGAAGCCATGTGGTTGTTACACGTTATTACTAAAGTCCTATTGGTTGGGTAGTCGATCAATGAGTGCTATGATATACTTAATGATTAGGTAGATATAGATTTACATGCTGATATATACATAGATAATTAATAGATAAATATGGATAAGTAATAAGTAAAAGTTCTGCAGGAAGGAATAGTAAGAGTTTGTTTAATCAAACATTGAATGGAAAGATTCAGAGAGAGGAGGGTGAAGAGAAGATGAGGCACTTAAGCAACGCTTAGCACAATCTAAGAGAAAGTGAAAGTATCTAGGCAAAGGATCTAGATGCAAAGTTTATGTGGAAATAGAAACAATAAAATGAAGTTACTTTTATATTGGTAGTAAAGAGATAAATATGTCTTCAGAATTTTGAAATTTTTATGTGTATTGTCTTATTTAGGCTTTGTGTTCCATTCTAAGGAAGAAACTATTGTTTCTAGTTATAGATGAGAAAATTGACATACATAGAAATTTTATTAAAATAGCTTGGTTCACACAGATTTTTCAGTGGTAGAATCAAAACTCAAGCTTAATTGTAACAAACTCTAAAACCTCAGCTGTTGGCCTTCCATCATGTTGAGTTGATTTTTTCCTCTCATCACTAGGTTGAATTCAAATCTTCTCTCTCAACTTATAAAGAGGCAAGAATGCCATTTCCAGTACCAAAATGTGCTATGAAAAACCTTTCACTTATTAACATTTTGTGTATATCTAACTGTATTATTAAATTGTCTTCAAAATAGGATTTTAAGGACACACGATTTTCTTCTTTTATCAGTGCAGACATCTACTCACACTCCTTTCTCTACTCTGGTCATTCTAAGTGCTTTGAGGGTACCATGCATTCAGTTCTCAGCTTTGCTGAAACTTCCTCTGGAAAGTTCTTACTGACCACAAATTGAATTGAATACCCCTCCAATGTACTCCTTAGGTGTCCTATGATTAGCACAGGTTACAAGCATATATTGAGTTTCTAGTCAGCCTCAAGTGCTGAGGTGATGAGGCTACTGTGATAAGTAGAAGATTAGGAGGGGTCCCCCACAGATCCCAGTGCCAGTCAGGATAGAAAGCCTCTAGGGTCTTCCACCTCTGTCTGGGTTGGGCCTCTGTGTTCAGCTTCAGGGCTGTGAAGTACTCCACCAGCCAGGGCTCCCCCACAGGCCCTAGTGCTAGTCAGGTACGCAAGTGTCTCCTTGTTCTGCTCTGTCCCTTCTAACTTCTCTCTCTCTCTCTCTCTCTCTCTCTCTCTCTCTCTCTCTTTAAGTAAAACATCTTTCTGCCTTCTCTGTGCCTTTCTCAAGTTAATTTATCTCTCCTTCTTTCACCCAGGATATAAAGTCTCCAGGGTCCTCCACCTCTGTCTGGGTTGGACCTACATGTGGCATGCGCTGCACGGTTTTCCATTTTTAACCCAATTTCATTTTCTGTGACATATTTTTCATTTTTCCCCTCTTTTTCTTGTAGTATTTTCCTTTATTTCCTTTTTCTTCCTCTACAACCCACACTTTCTTTTACCTTCTTTCCTGTTTTACTGCTCAACCCTTACCCACTACCAAGAGACAACGAGGTGCATAGTAGCTACATTCTGAACATTGTGAGTTTTAGAGAATTCTTTGCACCTCACTGTCGTGGTTGCAAAAATGTGAAATTCTCCTTCATAAGTCTGACTGCAAAACTCCTCCTGTTTTTTTCTGCACTGGAGAACACAGTAGAAGGGAGAAAATAGCACCAAATTACTTCACAGTAAGGAAAACACACAAGCTTACAGTTTAATAACCCTTCTCCAACAAGTTAGGCAGAAGTGAATACAATACCTAATGACTACAAATTGGATAAGAGTCTCAAGGATGAGAGAATCAAGTAATACATCTCCAGCAAGGAAACACTAACCTGTCTCCATGTAGGGAGGGATATATTAGAGGATATTACCAAAATGTCAGAGAAAGAATTTAGACTATTTATGGTAACAAAATTTTATGAGATGCAAGAGAAAAGAGACATTGAGCTTTAAGAGATGAGAAGTCCTGGGAACCAGCAGTTAGCGTAATGGCTATGTCGCTGAACTCCCACGTAGTTGACCGCGGTTCACGTCCCAGACCCGGTGGCTTAAAACTCACACCGGGCACGTGTGCGTGCATGCCCAGGATCCCGGGAGGAGAATGGAGGGGAAGGGATTGCAGCGTGACCATCCCCCCTGGAGGGGTGATTTCTCGCTTTCTGTCTCTATCTCTCTTTCTGTCTGTCTGGCGAGCACACGCTCCCTGTAGAGAAAATCTCTCCAAAAGAGATGAGAAGTCCTTCCACGATATTAAAGAAGAATTGGACACCATAAAAAAGAACCAAACAGAACTGTTAGATACAAAGCCTATAGTACAGGAAATTAAAACCTCCCTTGGAAGTATTAAAAGCAGGCTAGGCTATGCAAAAGATCGAATCTTGGAAGTAGAACAAAACATTTCTAACCTAGAAAAAAATTGTCAAAAATACTCAGAAAACAGCCAAGAAAACTGACTATCATATACAAGAAATATTAGATACCATGAAATGCCCAAATATCCAAATAATTGGTATCCCAGAAAGTAAAGAATCTAATAAGGGCATGTATAATCTATTCCACAAAATCCTGGAAAAAAACTTTCCAAGTCTAGAGAGGCATTCAAACATCCAGACCCAAGAAATACAAAGAACCCCAGGTAGAATAAATCTAAGAAGATCCTCTCCAAATTATAGTTCATTATAGCTAGATTGACCAAAACGACAGACAAAGACAAGATACTAAGATTGGGGAAAGAGAAACATCAAATCACCTACAAAGCCTATCCCACCAGGCTAACATCAGATCTGTCATCAGATACGATACAAGCAAGGAAACAATGGGGAAAAAATATTCCAAGTGTTAAATGAAAAACAATTTCAACCAAGAATACATTACCTGGCAAGATTATCCTTCATATGAGAAAAGAAAATAAAAACGTTCTCAGATAAACAGAACCTGATAGAATTTACAAACTCCAGACCAGCTCTTCCAGAAATTCTGAAAGGAGTATTATACCAAAAAAAAAAAAAAAAACTGAAGAGACAGACATCAACAAGAGAACAAAAAACAACCAAGAATATGGCCAACTTAATGTTAGGGACAAGTCTGGGAATGTCAATAATAACATTGAATGTTAATGGATTAAATTCTCCTATCAAGAGACACAGACTGGCAGACTAGATTAAAAATCAGAAATCCTCCATCTGCTACCTACAAGAAATCCATATCATGGATAAAGACATACATAGAATGAAAGTGAAGGGATGGAAAAAAGTATTCCATGCAAATGTAAACCAGAAAAGAGCCAGAGTCACTATACTGATTTGGGGCAAAATGGACTTTAAGACAAAAACCATAAGAAAAGACAAAGAAGAGCATTATATATGTAGTAAAAGGGCTAATTCACCAAGAATATATAATGCTTATAAATACCTTTGCACCGAACTTAGGAGCACCCAAATAATGTAAAGGAAAGGTTGTGAGATCTAAAAGGAAGATAGACTATAACACAATAATTGTTGGAGATCTCAGCACCCCATTATCTTCCTTAGACAGGTCAATGAGACAGAAAACAAGCAAAGAGATCCAGTACCTAAATGATACCATAAATCAATGGACTTGATAGACATCTATAAAATTTTCTACAAAAGAAACCCAAAATATACATTTTTTTCAGTCTGACATGGTACTTTATCAAAGATTGACCACAGGATAGGGCACAAAGGCAACCTTTACAGATGCAAAAGCATAGAAACTATATCCAACATCTTCTCTGACCATGATAGAATTAAATTTTATTTTAATCTGAGGAAAAACCCTCGAAAATACACAAATACATGGAAACTAAACAACCTACTTCTAAATGACTTAATGACTACTGAAGAGATTAAGACTGAAATCAAAAGATTCATGGCAACAAATGATAATGAGTACACAAGTTTCCATAATTTATGGGACAAGGCAAAAGCAGTCATAAGAGGGAAGTTCATAGCAATTAATGCGCACAAGAAAAAGATGATGGAAAGGTGGCAAAAGGACAACCTAACACCATGTCTCAGGGAATTGGAAAAAGAACAACAAAAAAAATCCAAAAAAATGCAAGGAGAAAAGAAATAAAAAAAGATTTGAGCAGAAATAAATAAGATAGAAAATAAGCGAACTCTACAGAAAATAAATGAAAGTGAAAGTTGATTCTTTGAAAAGATCAAGATTAACACACCATTAGCCAGACTAATTAAGAAGAAGAGAGCGGGACCAGCAGTTAGTGTCATGGCTATGTCGCTGGACTCCCATGCAGTCGACCACAGTTCGAGTCCCAGACCCAGTGGCTTATACTCACGCTGGGTGTGTGTGCGTACGTGCCCAAGATCCCGAGAGGAGAATGGAGGAGAAGAGATTGCAGTGTGACCATCCCCCCGGGGGGGCATTTCTCTCTTTCTGTCTCTCTCTGTCTCTCTGGCAAGCTCACACGCCCTGTAGCAAAAACTTCTCAAAAAAAAAAAAAAGAAGAAGAAGAGAGAAAGAAACCAGATAAGTCAAATCCACAACAAATCAGGCAATATTACAACAGACATAACAGAAATACAAAACATCATTAGAGGATACTATGAGCAACTCTATGCCAACAAAAAAGTAAACCTGGATGAGATGGACAAATTCCTGGACACATATAATCTACCAAGATTGACTCAGGAGGACATAGAAAGCCTGAATACACCTATAACAAGCAATGAGATTGAATCAGTAATAAATATCCTCCCAACAAAGAAAAGTCCAAGCCCCAATGACTTCACTGCCGAATTTTACAAAACTTTTAAAGAAGAGATAACCCCAATTCTACTCATACTGTTTCTAGAGATCCAAAAGGAAGGAACCCTTTCAAATTCATTCAATGAAGCCTCCATTACCCTCATTCCCAAAATGGATAAGGATATGACAAAAAGGGGAAACAATAGACCTATATCCCTGATGAATATAGATGCAAAAATTCTCCACAAGATAAGTGCTACCCATATTCAACAGCATATAAAAAAAGGTTACTCATCACAACCAGGTAGGCTTTACTCCAGGGATGCAGGGTGGTTCAACATACACAAAGTCATAAATGTAACACACCATATTGACAGAAGGAAAGATAAAAACCATATGATCATTTCAATCGATGTGGAAAAAGTGTTCGACAAAATACAACATGGCTTTATGATCAAGACTCTCAATAAAATTGGCATAGAAGGACCGTTTCTCATCATAATAAAAGCTATTTATGAAAAACAGGTACCAGCAGTTAGCGTAATGGCTATGTCGCTGGACTCCCACGTAGTCGACCGTGGTTCAAGTCCTGGACCCAGTGGCTTAAACTCACGCCGGGCGCGTGTGTGTGCGTGCCCAAGATCCCAAGAGGAGAATGGAAGAGAAGGGATTGCGGCATGGCCATCTCCCCTGCGGGGTGATTTCTCACTTTCTGTCTCTCTGTCTCTCTCTGTCTTTCTGGCGAGCACACACACCCTATAGCAAAAACCTCTCCCAAAAAAAAAAAAAAAAAAAGGTAAAGTCATACCAGGCATGTGTGCATACATGCCCAAATCACCAAAGGAGAATGGAGCAGGGATTGTAGTGTGGCCATCCCCCACGGGGTGTTTCTCTCTCTCTCTCTCTCTCTGTCTCTCTGTCTCTCTCTCTCTCTGTCTCTCTGTCTCTCTTTCTCTCTCTCTGTCTCTCCCTGGAGAGTGTACACACATAAATAAATACATACATACATACATACAAACAAAACTAACTCAAGTGCCCAAAGGAAATAAGAGGTAGTTAAGATAGGTTGTATTGCCATCAGCTTGTGAGCTCTTGACACAGGTGTTATCACTGAAGATATTTCACGAGGGAGTATTGATTTACCCCCACAGTGAGCATGAGGCTCTCAAAGACTGCAAGAAAGTTTGAAAAATGGGAGGACGCAGGGATTACAATGTTTTCAACACTGGAAATGAGTGTCCAAATTCCCCATTTCTTACTGTAGAAGCTCATGCCTTTGCCTCCAGTGTCTTTACCTGAGCATGAGACCTGGCAGGATTGAGCACAGAAACAAGGCTGCAACTCTACATTCTCACGATCAGTCCTGGGACTTGGTCTTCAGCCTTCTCTGCCCTAAAAAGGAATGAATGGTCTACTCAAAGTGCCTGGATGATTTCTGATTTTCCATGTGTATTTTTAGTTTGCTACTCTCAGCTTTCAATTTCTCCTTTCCCCCTGTTAATTCACAGGACCTCGAGAAGACCCAGTTGACACTACAACCTTCATATCACTGTTGTCTTCACAACCACTACATGCACAGCCACTGAAACTCTCAACACTGGGCCACCACCTACACTCCATCCTGCACTACCTGATTGTTCGAACTACCTGAGGTTAGTTCAAATAATCATGTGACTGCATGTCATGTGTCACTTGTGAGCTATTCTCCCCTTAAAGCGGTTACTGTTGCCATAATCAAATTTGAAAACAACTCAATCGCATAACTCCATCATGAGAGCTTGGTTCCTAGACCCACTCCAGATGCCATGTATCAGGATTCCCGACAGGAAACAGCACAGTCAACAGAGCTAAAGTGAGTGTAATTTAATGACTGTATGTTTACCAAAGTATGGGCAATGGGTAGAAAAGACATCAGTGATAGTGCAAAACCATGAGGCTAGTAAAAGAAAGGTCTTTAACCCCGACATATAAATATAAATATGTCCTTGTAAGGAAGTGTTTTCAAGATATTTGGATTTCAAAGATTACTTTTGTATCCTATGAAACATAATCTTTAAGTTCACAAAGTCCTTTTGCACATGTTAAACTGATGGTCTCAATTATTAATTAGTGAATTGCCTGAATAATAACTTGGATTTACACATCTCTTTGTGTAACTATGAGTAGTACCTGCCTTTTTTTTTTATAGTTGCAAAAAACTCATAATTTACCTTATTTTTCTTTTTTACTTAATGGTAAAGTAAATATCTGACTCTAGTAGACTTGTTTTAAATTAATAATATGAGAAATTGCATCTTTTCTGTAACATCCTATAGAACGTAGTTCATTTTATTTGACACAGTGACTTTTTTTTAGAAAATAATTTTATTTTAATTTATTTTATACATTCAATCAGTATACATCACTTAGCTTATAAAGTGAATTTACCCAACACAAAATACACTTCAGACGAGTCCAGTTGTACATGTTATCATCCATAGATAATAAACCATTTCTTTGTCCCACAAATATCTTGCCTACTATTCTCCCTAATTTTCTTCTCTACACTCTTCCCCTCTCCCACCCTCCTTCCACACTGTCTCCAGTGTCCTATTTTCAATACTTTTATGTCCTCCAGTCTTTCGGTCTCTACCATAGAGTATGTACAGTCGATATATGTTAAGTGATAATTTATAAAGTCACTCTAACAATAGTTTTATTTTTGTAATAAAACACTAATAGCTACATTATTGATATTTTATGAGACTTACAGTAAGTTCCGCTATAATGCTGACTGAAAACTGAATGTGTTTCAACACTACTGCTATATTAAGACACAATTTGAGTATACAGTGACTTCTACTGTTTAAAAACTCTACTAGTGGATATCTAGTTCACCAATAGAATTAACTACTTAAATCTTAGTTTCTCTGTAGAGTCAAGAACAAAACAAATAACTTCCGTCCCCTTTACATAACATGAAAAAGTCTTTTTCCTGCATTTATTTTTCCAATCTTCAAATTCATTGTCTTTGTTATTTGGAGGGGCAAAATATAGATTATTCATAATATTTAAATGTGTTCTAATAAAATGCTATTTTAAAATAATTTCAGAATTTAATTTAATTTTGTAAATGTATTTACAAAAGAAAAATTTAACTGTGTATAGCATATTCAGTTGCAAAATATTGTTCTTAAAACTCTGATAGGGGCCAGCAGGTGGCATGGTGGTTGAGGGCACTGAATTCCCACATAGTCGAATGTGGTTCAAGTTCCAGACCCAGCAGCTTGCTTTCTCACTTTCCATCCCTCTTTCTCTCTCACTCTGTCTCTCTATGGTCAAATTAAAATAAAAGCATAAATAATAAGTCAAATAAAATAATAATAATAATAATATAATTATTTTTTAAAAAGAAGAACTCTGATAATTTTTCAGTAGTTTATGGCATTAGTGTTGAGAGAAATCAAAGACCAATTTGAATCTCTTTCTTCTTTTCTAAGGAGCATGCCACTCTCTGCACTGGATTTCTTTCTTGAAAAAATATTATTTCTATCACCAGAAGACAAAAATGTTAATATGATGCATCCAGGATTATTTCATTAATATTCATCAGAGTATGATGACAATTTCAATGTGTGAGCTCAGATTTTGATTCTCTGTAATACCTCTTATTGTAACATTAGTTGTGCTCTTGCTTTATTTGATGGGTTTATTTCTGTGAAATGACTATTATTCTTAAATTAGAGCTTGATATGCTCACTGACATTTCTCTATCATTTTAAGATATTTTTTTCCTTTTATTTTTCCTTTCAAAAGGAGTTCTGGGGATCAGCAGTTAGCACAATGGCTTATGTCGCTGGACTCCCATGTAGTTGACCACGGTTCGAGTCTCAGACCCGGCAGCTTGAACTCACACCGGGCACGTATGCGTGCTTGCCCAAGATCCTGAGAGGAGAATGGAAGAGAAGGGATTGCGGCGTAGCCATCCCTCCTGGGGGGTGATTTCTCGCTTTCTGTCTCTCTGGTCTGTCTCTGTCTTTCTGGCGAGCACACACGCCCTATAGCAAAAACCTCTCCAAAAAAAAGAAAAAAAAAAAGGAGTTCTGAAATCTGTCTACATGATATTACTGTTCTAAAAAGTCAGTTCTGCCAAAATTGACAATTTAAATCATGTTCTCCCCTTGTAAATTTCTGTCCACTATTCCCAGATCAATTTTATTTTCATCTAAATTTCTTTCTTTTTTACACTTCTTTAAAAAAATTTGGTTCATGAGAGAGACAGAAGAAGCACCCTCAACAGGGTCTCATGCCATGGCACACTCCCCAAACCAGTCAGAGTTACAAACACGTATGAGGGTACTCCAAATATACAGGTTGACCTGGGAAGTGAACCCCAGTCTTTCGTATGTCTGGCAGTATTGCAGAACCTTGTATTGCCACAGTACTAGAACGGCTAGGCTCCAATATTCTTGATAGTTCTAATTTTTAACTAAAACTGAATGTATATGGATTTTTAGAGAATTAAATAATTTTATTTCCTGGTAATAGACATGAGAAATAGTACAATTTGTTTTATATACCAGGCAATTCTACTTCATATAGTTACACCTTATCGGTTGAATAGGTTTAGTATTTCTTTTAATTTTTTTAATGGTTATTTTGTCATTCTATCTCACTTTTTATAGTGAGTGGCTTCACCCATTAAGGCAGCCTCTTCTGGTTGCTCACTGCACAGCATACCCTATGCTATTATTCCACTTCACTGGAAACACGTTAATTTTCTTTGAGCAGTCTTCTGCTGGGAAGTCAGAGAGTCAGAATATGGTTACAGTCCTCTCCTACCCACAGGTCCTGGAGTAAATGACAATGGTCTAAGTCAAACATAAAAGTCTTATTTACCCTAGCCATTGATTTGTTTATGCATAGATATGTATCACAATCCATCCAACAAGAAAAATATTCCTTCTTAGAAAGGTTTTCCTCACTAGATAAAGGAGAGAAATGAGAAAGAAATGCCCAGTACTCCAGTGGATGATGTTTTATCTTCATATGGTGCCTGAAATTATGGGAGTCACTTTGTGTCAATGCCCAGTATTGCAGGATAGAAAGAAAAAAACACTAGGACATCACTGATTCCTGAATTAATACACCCTAAATGACCTTTCCTCTGGATTCAACATTATATAAGAAAACAAAACTTAAATCTTTAGTTACAACTAAAATAAATCTGACATATCTTTTTTACACTTTTAATATCTTAAGAAAGATAGATTATTTCCAAAACAAAAAATGTCCTTAAGTTTCCTTTCTAAGTACTTAAGATATTGTTGCCATTCTCTTATTTTTTCAACGTATTTTGGGACCAGCAGTTGGTGTAATGGCTATGTCGCTGGACTCCGATGTAGTCAACTGCAGTTCGAGTCCCTGACCTGGTGGTTTAAACTCATGCCAGGCGCGTGTGTGTGCGAGCCCAAGATCCCAAGAGGTGAATGGAGGAGAAGGAATTGGGGCATGGTCATCCCCTCGGGGGGTGATATCTCACTTTCTGTCTCTCTGTCTCTCTCTGTCCTTCCGGTGAGCGCACGCACCCTATAGCAAAAAACTCTCAAAAAAAATGTATTTTATAAATCATTCTTGTGTTTAAAAAGTCATTCAGTTAAATGAATATTAGCGAGGCTTGATTTTGCCAATAAACAATTAAATTTAGCTTCTCTCACCTCAGGAAATAATCTGAAAGGTTTTTCTATTTGAGCTATGGTTAATATTCATTTTATAAACTAATGAAAGCTGTAGTCATTGTCCACAGAAAATATTGATAAATATTTGAAGGTAAAAGCATCAATTTTATTGATGTCCTCTCTGCTATTGCACAATTCCTTTCCTCTAATTGATACTCAGTAAATAAAAAATGAAAGTAGTAGAAGATTCTGAGAATGACCCCAAGAGTAAAATGTGATTTTTAGGAAGAAAACATTTATCATGAAATATCCTCATATTCATGTCTGGGGAAATCTATGTCCTGGATACTGAAGTATGAGCTTAATACAATGCAGTTAATAACAGAGCAATTAGAAGTTGTGACCTAAAACATATACAAAGAAAAATGCAAGTCCACAAACATTGTTTCAACATGTGAGATGTACAGAGTTTAAAGAAGAGCTTGGTGAGTTGTCCAATAATTATATGACTGGTGTATGTATTAGTAAAATAACAGTTACCTTTACCAAGTGCTAATTATGTACCAGGCTCAATCTTAAGGACTTTTCAGATATTAATTCACTGGCTCCTAACAATTTTTTAAAGACATCACTGTTGTTTTAGTATCATTATTATTCCCATCTGACAAATTGGTGCATACGTTAAATAACTGTTCAAAGTCAGTTGTAGTCAGTAAACGAAAGAGCCAAAACATAAACCCAGAGCTGAGTCTTCACCAAAAGTAATAACCTCTTTGTCACAGAAGGTGCTAAATCAGACTCATGATCACTGACCAGAGCTGTTGTAAAAATGATACATAAAGTGGAGTAGAGAACATCTACACCCTTCTCATCTCAAAGAATCTAAAATAGTAGGAGACATACTATCAGCATGTTAGTTAAAGGAAAGAACTGGGTTGTAGGGAAAGCCATGACACGTTTGCAAAGAAAAATATGTCATGACCTTCCAGACAACTTAATACATTGTAATTCTAACCATTCTCAAATCAAAACCTGGAGAAAAGATGAAATCTAATTTTCTTTGCCTCATTTAACACACACACGTTTTCTGTGTGGGTTTGGAGAAAGATCAGCTCAATTGTACGAGAGTCTTTGTATCTCCCAAGGGATGTTTCCAAGTCTGGGCTAAACAGCAGGGAAGAGTTGACACCCATTTCAAAAAAGAGACTAGAATAGTTCAGCCTAGAGCTGGAACCCTGGAGATATAGTCTCCAGAAAACTCTCTCACCAAACATTCTTCTGGAAAAGAACTGTGGGCAAGATTACTCTTGAGAGCCACTGGGTCCCTTCAGGGCATAGCTAAAGGACTGTGTCAATGAATCTCAATAATTACCCTGACTTTGGCCTGAATGAAGACTTGAGGGAATCATATTTCAGTATACTTTATAAACTGCTGATAATATCTAGTTTTTTCTATGCTAAAACCTACTCTGCTTCCTTGAGGAAGAAACTGATCTCATCTTCAAGGTTCATCCTGAACAGCTTCTTCTACACCTTCTGTTCCATGGTTGGGTAATTCGGAGCTCCTCCTTTCAAACCACCCAAGTTCTGTCTCCTCTATGCCTCAACAATATAGCACCAGGTACCCACTCACTAGCATGCTTGCCCCCAAAATGGGATGTTAGCAGGTGTTAAACAGCTACCTATAAACCTACTAGTGAAGGAGGAGAGAAAGCTATAGGACTAGGGCTCTTTTATAGCATCTGAGCTGGCTCCTCTGGACGGTGGCCATTGAAGAGAGAAAATACAATGAATATTGATTAAATCAGCGTAATTAGTATATCCATCACTGCAACCATTTGCCATTACTTTGTGTTAGGAACATTCCAAATCTTTTTTTTTTATTCTCAGATATACCACAAATTGTTGTTAAATATATTCACTGTACTATATTTTATAACACTACAAATTGTTCCTCATCTATCTGTAATTTAGTTTCCACTAATTAACGTCCCTCTATCAAAACTTCTATCTTTCCCAGCTCTAGTAGTCATTCTTCAACTACCTACTTCTATGAGGTCATTTAACTTCAATTTCCACATATAATTGAGAAAATGATATTTCTCTTTCTGTGCCTGACTTATTTCACTTAACATAATGTCCTCCAGGCTCAGAGGACATATTTTTTTTAATAACAGCAACATCAAGGACTAGGTAGCCAACAACTGCACTGTATGCTTTATCTCCTTTGACCTTCATAAAACCCTCAAAAGGTAAGTAGAATTATTAAGTCTTTTTATCAGATGAAAAAAGTGGTGAATTAAATGATCTAAAGTCACACACATAGGTATTGGCAAAGCTACAACTCAAATCTGAGTTTGATTTCAGAACCCAAGTTCTCAAGATCAGATGCAAGAGAAAGAGAGAAAGAGAGAGAGAAACTTCGCTTCTGATAATACTTTTGGTCTCTATTCCATGAGAACAAGATCAGGAAGAGGTGGTTATAATGGTAGTTATTCTATCTTAAACTTGGTCCCTATTCTAAAGTTTGTGTGTATGTGTGTGTACAGGTGCACTCACATAAGTATATTGTCTTAGGAGTTACAAACCCATGTGTGCATGTGTGTGTGTGTGTGTGTGTGTGTGTGTGTACAGGTGCACTCACATAAGTATATTATCTTAGAGAGGAGTTACAAACCCATATTCAATTATGCATAGTAATGGACCCCTTCAGAAAAGGAATTACAGTTTGTTTCTCTCTCTCTTTTTTTTTTTTTTTTTTTTTTTGGAGAGATTTTCGCTATAGGGCACGTGTGCTCGCCAGACAGACAGAGAGAGACATTAGAGACAGAAAGCGAGAAATCACCCCCCAGGGGGGATGGTCATGCCGCAATCCCTTCTCCTCCATTCTCCTCTCGGGATCTTGGGCACCCACGCACACGCGCCCGGCGTGAGTTTTAAGCCACCGGGTCCAGGACACAAACCGTGGTTGACTACATGGGAGTCCAGCAACATAGCCATTACGCTAACTACTGGTTCCCGGTTGTTTTCATTGTCAAATCACTGATCAGCTATGAGGATTCTCAAAGTACGTGGCGAATGTGTATATCCTTTTGCTGCTTCTGATGCCAGGGGGAAGTATTTGGCCTTGTCTGTTCTTGAAAACCTGTATTATTACGGTAATAGTCATGTAACAGAAATATCAGAGCATGAATACTTTCCAAAAAGAATATTTTACTTGTTGAAGTGTCTGTTACCTAAGCCTCTAGCATATATTTATTTAATACATTTTTATTTCAATGTCTTTTATACATTCAATCACATATGTCACTTAGCTTGCAAAGTGAATATTCCAACATGTATACATTTCTCACCAATCTAGTTGAGAATACTATACACATTATTTTCAACAGATAATAACCCATTTCTTTGTCCCAAAAATGCCTTGCCTCTCTGTTTTTCTGCTTAATGTCCTTCCACAGAAGCTCCTCCTTCACCAACCCATTCCTACACTGTATCTGGTATTTATAAACAATTTCTATGTTTCTAATCTTCTAGTCATTCAGTTTCAGCTATAGAGTACAGACACTCGGTATATATTAAGTAGAGACATACAATGTCTCTCCATCACAGCCTGGTTTGCTTCACTCAGTAAATCTTCCATATTCATCCACTTTCTATCAAAGGCCAGGGTCTTGTTTTTTATGGCTGAGTAGTATTCCATAGAGTACATGTGTTGCACTTTTTCAATCCATTCCTTTATTTGTGGGCATTTGAGTTGGTTCCAAGTCTTAGCAATTGTGAATAATGTTGCAATAAACATCGATGTGCAAGCACATCTCTGACTAAGGATTCTTCTGTCCATTGGGTAGATACCAAGGAGGGGGATTGCTGGATCATATGGAAGTTCTATTTGGAGATTTTTGAGGAATCTCCATATTGTTCTTTACAGTGGCTAGACCAATTTACATTCCCACCAGCAGTGTAAGAGAGTTCCCTATTCACCACATCCCTGCCAGCACTTATCCTTTTTTGTTTTTATTAATCTTAGTCATTCTGGCTGGAGTTAGGTGGTATCTCATTGTACTTTTGATCTGCATCTCCCTTACAATGAGGTATGTTGGGCACTTTTTCATATGTCTTTTCGCTATTCATAAGTCATCCTTAGAGAGAGGTTTTTTCAACTCATTCTCCCATCTTTTAACAGGGTTGATCATCTTTTTTCAGGACAGCTGCTGGAATTCCCTGTGTATTCTGGTTATCAGTCCCTTATTTGATGCATAATTTACAAAAATATTTTCCCGTTCTGAGGGCTGTCAATTCACACTGATTACTGTGTCCTTGGCAATGCAGAAATTTCTTAATCTGATGTAATCCCACTTGCCTATTTTTAGGATTATTGACTGTGCTTTGGGGGTCTTATTTAAGAAGTCTTTGTCTACCCCAATGTCTCTCAGAGTTTCCCCAGTGTTTTGCAGCAACAATTTTATAGTTTAAGGTATTAGGTTTAGATCTTTGATTCACTTTGAGTTGATTTTTGTCAATGGTAAGAGGTAGGGGTTCAGATTCATCTTTCTGCAGGTGGATATCCAGTTTTTTTTCACACTACTTGCTAAAGAGGTTTTCCTTTTCCCACTGGATTGACTGGTACCCTTTGTCAAAAATCAGTTGACTATATGCTTAGGAGTTTATTTCTGAGGTCTCTATTCTGTTCCATTGGTCCACATGTCTGTTTTCATCTCAATTCCATGCTGTTTTGATTATCACAGTTTTGTAGTATATTTTCGGGTCAGGGAGTGAGAGCGTGCCCACTCCATTCTTCTTGTGCAGGATTCCTTTGGCAATATGAGATCTTTTATGATTTCAGACAAATTGTATGGTTGTCTTTTCTAGGTCTGTGAAGAAAGTCTCTGGCACTTTGACTGGGATTGCCCTAAATATGTATATTAATTTGGGTAGCATAGCCATTTTGATTATATTAGTTCTTCCAATCCAGGATAATGGGATGTCCTTCCACTTTTTTGTGTAATTTTCTTCTTTTTTTCTTTTTTTTATTTAATTTTCTTTTATACATTCAATCACATTATTTAGCTTACAAAGTGAATATTCCAACATGTGAACATTTCTCCCTAGTCCAGTTGATAAAACTACAAAATTATCTTCAAAAGATATTACATTTCTTTCTCCCATTAATGCTTTGCCTCTCTATTCTTCTTCTAAATGTCCTCCCTCAGATTCTACTCTTTCACATTTTCTTTTTTCTTTTTTTTTTTTTTTTTAGCTTTTCATCTTTTTCCTTGTGGAGGTCTTCAACTTCTTTGGTTAGATTTATTCCTAGGTATCTTATACTTTTTGTGGCTATGGTAAATGGAATTACTTTTTTCAGTTCTATTTCATGGGTATCACTGGGTCTTCAATGTATACAATCATGTCATCTGTAAATAGAGTTTCATCTCTTCCTTTCCTATTTGAATGTCTTTTATTTTATTCGCTTTTCTGATTACATTAGTGAGGACTTCCAGTACTATATTGAGAAGGTGTGAAGAAATTGGGCATCCTTTTCTTGTTATCAGTTTTTAGCAGAAAGACTTTCAGTTTTTCCCCATTCAGGATGATGTTAGCTATGGGTTTTCATAGATGGTTTTTATTGTGTTGAGAAATGACCCTTCTATGCCAATTTTGTTGAGAGTCTTTATCATGAATGGATGTTGTATCTTAGCAAATACTTTTTCTGCATCAATTTTTATGATCATATGGTTTTTATCTTTCTTTCTGTCGATATGGTGTATTACATTTATGGTTTAGCATATGTTGAACCACCCTTGCATCCCTGGAATAAAGCCTACCTGGTTGTGGATGTACAATCTTTTTTATATGTTGTTGGATACAATTTGCTAGTATCTTATTAAGAATTTTTGCATCTATATTTTTCAGAGATATTGGTCTATAGTTTTCCTTCCTTGTCCTGTACTTGTCTGTTTTAAAGATAAGGGTGATGGAGGCTTTACAGAGTGAATTTGGTAGAGTTGTACCCTTCAGATATTTAGAAAAAAATTAAGCAAAATGGAGGTTAAATCTTCTTTAAAAGTTTTGTAAAATTCAAAGGTGAAGCCATAAGGACCAGGGCTTTTCTTTGTTGGGAGATTATTTATTACTCATTCAATCTCCTGGATTGCTATAGGCCTTTCAACACCCTCCTGACAATCTCGATAGATTGTATGTGTCCAGGAATTTGTCCATCTCATAGTTGTTCATAGTATCCTCTAATGATATTTTGTATTTCTACTATGTCTGTTACTATATTGCCTGCTTCATTGCAAATTTGATTTACTGGATCCTTTCTCTTCTTAATTAGTCTAGCTAGTGGTGTATCAATTTTGTTTATCTTTTCAAAGAACCAGCTTTTACTTTCATTTATTTTCTGTATAGTTTGTTTCCTTTCTATTTCATTTATTTCTTTTTTTTTTTTTTTAGAGTGGTTTTCGCTATAGGGCATGTGCGCTCGCCAGACAGACAGAGAGACATAGAGACAGAAAGCGAGAAATCACCCCCCACGGGGGATGGTCACGCCGCAATCCCTTCTCCTCCATTCTCCTCTCGGGATCTTGGGCACGCACGCACACGCGCCCAGCATGAGTTTTAAGCCACCGGGTCCGGGACGCGAACCACGGTCGACTACGTGGGAGTCCAGCGACATAGCCATTACGCTAACTGCTGGTTCTAATTTCTGCTTGAATCTTTATTTCTTTTCTCTTGGAGTTTTTGAGTTTGTGTTTGTTTTTGTTTTTTTTGCTGTTGCTTTTCCAATTCTTTGAGGCACGATGTTAGGTGATCCATTTGCCTTCTTTCCATCTTCTTATGTGCTCTAATTGCTATAAACGTCCCTCTTATGACTGCTTTTACAGTGTCCCAAAGATTATGGAAACTCATGTCCTCATTGTCATTGGCTTCCATAAATCTTTTTATGTCAGTCTTAATTTCTTCAGTAGTTATGAAGTCATGCAGGAGTAGGTTATTTAGTTTCCATGTATGTGTGTATTTTTTTTAGGATTTTTCTTGAAATTAATGTCAAGCTTAATTCCATCATGGTCAGAGAAGATGCTGGATATAGTTTCTATGCCTTTGAAACTGTAAAGGTTTGCTTTATACCCTATCATGTGGTCAATCTTCAAAAATGTTCCATGTGGCAGTGAGAAAAAAAGTGTATCTCATGGTTTGGGGGTGGAAATTTCTGTAGATGTCTGCCTCTAGCATTTATTTTGATCCAACTCCTGGCGACATAAGGGTCTTTTTACCTCGTTCCCTGAGGTTTCAGGAGAAATTGTCTTTCCCCTAACAACCTCCTAATATACAGCTCTGTGGCTCTCTATCTTTCATTCCCCTGCTCAGAAACTCTCTCTCTGGTTCCAGGTTCTCTGTTCCCTCATTGGTTATGCCAACTAATTTTTTTCTGATGCTTTTTTTTTCTTATCTACTTTAACTCGTATTTTATCATCTTGTGTTGTCCTTGCACTAGATTTAAAATGTCATTTAAAACATTGCCCTGTTGATCAGCCATTTAATTTATGTGCCCAAATAGCTAGGTTTACACAAGTTGCATGTATCTATTACCAGAGATGATAAGTGAATTTTACATACACCATACTAATATTTAGTACTATTGAGCAAAATTCTATGGTGATAAAGCTTTAGTAATATAGAACAAAGTTCTTGGTTACATAGAATAAAATTTTAATAATACAAAACAGTTCTTGTGTTCATTCATGAATGGATGTCCCTAGTCCCTCCAATATTTGGGAAGTTTTCAGGTAGTAGTATATCTTTAAGTAAGCTTTCTACTCTTTTCTCTTTTCTCCTGCTTATACTCCCAAAATCTATACATTTGTATACTTGATGATGTCTCAAGGGACTTTACACCTCTTTTACTCTTTTCCATTCTTTTTGGGTTTTTTTCTGTCTTTCTGTGACTAATTTCAAAGAACCTGTCTTCAGTCTGTCTACTTTCTGCTCCACAATCAGGTCTGTTGTGGAAGCTCTCTAATCATACTTCTGTTCTGTCATTTTATTGTTTAGCTTCTGGATTTGCTTGGTTTGTTTTATGGGTTTGTTGTTGTTGTTGTCTTGTTTTGTATTTTGCCATAGGTCATGTGTACTCACTGGAGAGAGACAGAGAAAGAGGGAAAGTAAGAAATCACCCCCCAGAGGGATAGCCACACCACAATTCTTTCTCCTCCATTCTCCTCCTGGGATTGTGGACACACACACACACACACAGTCCCAGAGTGTTTTTCAAGCCACCAGATCCAGGACTTGAATCACAGTTGGTCATGTGGGATCCAGCACCTTATCCACCACGCCACCTACTGGCCCTATTTCTTTATTAAACTTCTAACTATGATTATTGTTTTCCTAATTTTATTTTGTTTTCTATCTGTTTTCTTGCATCTCATTTGGGTTTTTTAAAGTGATTATTTTGAATTTATTTGCAGGATATTCATAGATTTCCTTTCTTTGGATTTGGTTATTAGTCTCCTGCGGTGGTGTCATGTTTGCCTGATTCTTCATTATCTGTGTAGATTTGAATTTGTGTCTATACACTTAAAGGAGCAAACATGTCTTCCAGTCTTTACAGACTGATTTCAGCATATAAAAGTCTTCTCCTGTTAGGTCCCGAGGCTGATCTGATTTTCTCCAGGATCAAAACGAATGACTTTAGATCTGGGTCATATGGTTGCTGCTGGGTCTGCAACGGAATCTATAATTGGTGAGCTATACCAAAGGATCTTGTGCACATGGAACCTGTCTGGTCCCTGGGCAGACTAAACAGCCTCTAGGATGTTAGACAGTAGGGCTGATGCAAGAATGAAGGCCTGTAAATGGTGGGCCTATTACTAATTGTGTGGCTCTTTCATTGGCTGGGCAGGCAGTCCTGGCCATGAACTACAGATGAGAGAGGTTGAATGGAGTCACAGAGCAGTTTCAGGACCAAAATTACCAGGCCCTTCAGGAGACACAGAAGGATGTTTCTTCCTCTGAGTCTCTGGGCTTCAGAAATGCTCTCAGGTCACATCTCAGAGCACCTAGAGCCAAATTCAAGGACCATTTCAAGATCTGTTATGGGACCAAGGCTGGCCTGCCTGCTGGGGAAGCTCATGAGTGTTTCTTCGAATGGGTCCCTGACTAGAAAGAACAACTTGGAGGCCAGTAGAATGATGCTGGAGCATGTTTACAGGGCATATTTCAAGATTCACACTGGGATCCAGGACAGTGGTCCTGTAGTATGGGTATAAACATATGTCACACTACCTACAGAGTTTCCAGGCCTTTCCAAACGAACCTGCGTCATGTACCAATTACTAATAAATGCTTGATTTCTTCCTAGGCTCTCCTGTGTTTTATACACATCTGTGTGTCAGTCCCTATGCCAGCACTACTCCATTATTTGTATTAGGGTTAATCATTTCTCACATGGCAGGGCAATTCCTCCCTCTGTACTCTCTCTTCAATTTGCCTTAGCTCTTCTTGGCTTGTTAACTTCTACATAGATTTTAAGGGTCAATTTACTAAGTTCGATGTTCAAAAGAAACCTTTGAAATTTTTATTAGGATGCAACAAATTTATATGGTAATTAAAGACAACTGACATTTTTAACACACAGAGTCTTCCTTAACATCACTTTTATCTCCCCATTTATGAGTTATTTTGTGATTCTATGAAGTTCTATGATCTTTAAATTCAATGTTAGACCTCTTTTGAGAGAATTATCTATAGATTCTTTAAAATTTCTGTTGTAATTGCAATTGATAATGGTAAGTCTTTCTTTTTTTTTGGGGGGGGGGGGGCAGGGAGAGGTTTTTGCTATAGAGCGCATGTGTTCACCAGAAAGACAGAGAGAGATAGAGAGACAGAAAGCAAGAAATCATGCCCCAGGGGGGATGTCCACGCTGCAATCCCTTCTCTTCCATTCTCTTCTCCGGATCTTGGGCACGCAAGCACATGTGCCCAGCGTGAGTTTAAGCCATCAAGTCCAGGACTAGAACTGCAGTCGATTACATGGGAGTCCAGCAACGTAGCCATTACACCATCTGCTGGTCCTGATAATGGTAAGTCTTTCATAAAATTATAGTTTCTAATGTATTATTACTTAAATAAAAGAACAGTATTAATTTTTCAATATTGATTTATATCTGACAAACTTGCTGAAATAGTTTAGATTATCCAGAGATGTCCTGCAATTTACTTTTTTGACAACCGTATTTTCTGTGGGACCAGCAAGTAGTGTAATGGCTATGTCGCTGAACTCCCATGTAGCTGACCACGGTTCGAGTCCTAGACCCAGTGGCTTAAACTCACACCGGACGTGTGTGCATGTGTGTCCAAGATCCTGAGAAGAGAATGGAGGAGAAGGGATTGCAGTGTGGCCATCCCCCCTGGGAGATGATTTCTCACTTTCTGTCTCTCTGTCTCTCTCTCTTTCTGGCAAGCGCATGTGCCCTATAGCAAAAACCTCTCCAAAAAATAAATAAATAAATAAATAACTATATTTTCTGTGAAATCTATCTATTTTGTTCTTTTCTTTCCAACTCTTACATGGTGTTTCTTTTTCTACTAGTCTTCAAAAAGAGTGTAACACTACAACTGTTTTATTCAGGGGTTCAAATTAAGCCTCCTGCTTCATGTGGATCTGAGGCCATATCTACTGCACAAGAGGAATTAACACACCACAGGCCAACATCAGGCTCTTTTTCCTGGTTAAAAACCTCAAGGGGCCACCACAGCTTCAACTTTGATGCATAATTCTTTGAGTTTTGTTTTTATTTGTTATACCTATGTATTCCCATTTCTTTGGCTTAGGTTTGGCTATGTGTATTGTTCAACTTACATTTATAGTGCACCTAGAATTGTGAAGTGTTTTACTAGTATTTTAATGGCATCTCTCAACATAGTTGCAATAGCATAATCTGCCATGTTACTGAAACCACCTCTCTGAAATCTTACATTTTCTTACAGAATGAACTAACCATAGTCTCTGAGGCCTCCAGTTTCTGTTAATTCTCTTAACTCTGAGTTACAACAATGCCATATAAAGATGAGAAAAGGCATTTCAAAAAAGAAAACCAAATTCAATTCGGTACATTGTTTTGATTTTTTTAAGCACATCATATTTCAAAGTAAAATCATCAGTCCTGTATCCCCCATGCCTATCATATAATTCCCATGTTACTATAGGAGACGCTGAGAATTGGTAATTGAACTAATTATAGATTTAATTATTTATTGACTGAAGATCTCTTTCAAAAATTAATGAGTTACTAGGGCCACCAGGTAGCATGGTGGTTAAGGTGCTAGACTCCCACATGGCGGACTCTGGTTTGAGTCCTGGATCTGGCTGCTTGTTTTCTTGCTTTCCCTTTCTCTTTCTCTCTGTCTCATTTTCCCTTTCTCTCTCTGATCAAATTAAAAAATAATAATAAACAATTGTAATTAAATAAATAAACAATCCTTTAAAAATTTATGAATTACTTAGTATATTCTGTAACACACTGGGACCAGCAGATGTAATAACGGTTAAGTCACTGGACTTCCATGTAGTCAACCGCTATTCAAGTCCCAGACCCAATGTCTGAAAACTCACACTGGGCACATGTATAAGTGCACCTAAATTCCAAGAGGAGACTGGAGGAGAAGGCATTGCAACATGGCCATTCCCTCTAAGCGGTAATTTCTCGCTTTCTCTCTCTCTCTCTCTCTCTCTCTCTCTCTCTCTCTCTCTCTCTCGTGTGCATGAACCCTATACCAAAAATCTTTCTTAAAAAAAAAAGGTATTCTGTAACACACTAACAAATATTCAAAGTGTATAATCTGTTACACAGAATGAAAGCTAATTTTTCTATGTAACAGTCCCAGCGTCTTCTTGGTGGTTAATGGTTCTCCTGAATGTGGAGATCTAGGGCCCATTCCACCATGAGACTTCACTGTCTCATTCACTCTTAAGACAATTTGCATTTAGTTTGCAAAAGGGGGAAGATAATGTGGAGGAATCCCATAAATGGAAGACAAATAGATTGGTCAGAACCCGCCACGTGAATATACATCAGTGCAAGTGAGGAGGGGAAAATGTAATAGCCAGGACAAAGAGAGCCATATGGATTTGGGTGAGCAGCTGTGGGGACTCTGTTTGGAGTACTTATCTCTGTCTCTTTCTCTGTCTCTGTCTCTTTCTCTCTCCTCTCTCCTTCCCTCCTTTCCTCCTTCCCTTTGTCTCCTGCCCCCTTTTCCTCTTATTCTCCCTTTCTCAGAAGAAATGGGTGAGTGAACTTAAAAAAAAAAAAAAAAAAAAAAAAAAGTATAGGATGGATTAAAAAGAAGGCACCTTAACAAAACTGTTAAGGAAGAATTTTATGCAGAAAATGATGATGTCCTAAGCTAAAGCACTGAGAATAAGTAGAACTTTTGAGTTAAGAATTTTTTTTATTTTTTTTAGACTTTTGCTATAGGTTATGTGCACTTGCCAGAGAAAGACAGAGAGAGAGAGAGAAAGTGAGAAATCACCCCCCCCGGGGAAAGCTGGTCACACCACAATCCCTTCTCCTTTATTCTCCTCTAAGGATTTTTGGGCACACACACACACACACACACACAGCTGGCATGATTTTCAAGCCACCAGGTCTGGGACTCAAACTGCACAGTTGGTCATATGGGATCCAGTGCTTTAACCACTATACCACCTGCTGATCTCAAATTATTTTTTAAAAAGAATCAACAAGGTCAGAGATAGAAATAAAGCACAAATTGGATGAATATTCTGTGGGCATCGCACATGTGGGGAATTCTGAAATAAAATTAGATTTCATTCAAGTACTATAGAGTGCTAACTTTTTGCATATAACAATTGATACACCAGAATTTTCACTCTGGATAAGCTGGAAAATAAAAATAAAAAATAAAAAGCTTTTCTCATCAGGAAAACTTCAAATCTACTAAGATGAGTATATAAAAACAATGGAGTATGCTCAGACATGCTGGCAGGCTGACCGAATATTAGAAAATTGTGGAATAAAAAAAAGCAAGCATTCAGGTTCCTACTAGACCTGAGAGTCTATTTAGCAGTGGTTGATGCCACTACATTGTTAAATTAATTGCCCAAAGAAACAATGAAGAAAGAGAAAAGAAGACGTAAGAGAAAAACATTAAGTTGCATATATTAAAGGACTTAAAAAGATAAAACAGCTACTTACAGTGATGGATTTCTTTTGGAAGGGATAAAATGTAAAAAGAGTTACTTGTATGATATGTGAATTACATATCAATGAAACTGTTCTGTTTTAATGAAGAGCTATAAAGTAAATTTTTTAAAAAAAGAAATGTTGAAAATCTACTCTGAAAAAGTGAAGACTGGGAAGAAAATTTACTGAGTTTATTTTGCTAGAATCTAATATCTTTGAATTTATAATCTTTGGATATCAGTGTAGATGTGTGCTACCTAACCACCTCTGAGTCACTCTGAATTTTGGTCATAGAGCATTTCTAATTGCCTTGTATGCTCCCATAGTATATGTTCTTTGTACTGAAGTGTCTTTTTCAAGGAGTTGGAAATGCTGTCCTTTCCTTATCATGTGCAATGAAATTAGCATGTGGTTCTGGCATCTCAACAAATTTGTAAGTTTCCTGAGAGTAAACAATGTATTTTCATTGAAGGTGGCATGGTGGTTAAAGGTGCTGGAATCCCACATGGCCGACCATGGTTCGAGTCCTGGACTTGGCGGCTTGCTGTCTCACTTTCTATCTCTCTCTCTCTCTGTCCCTCTCTGGTCAAATTGAAATAAATAAATAAAGTTAAATAATTTTTAAAAATAAAAATAAATTCTATTGTCAAATGCAAATTACGCTTCTGTGAGGCCTAAAAACTGCGTAGCACATATATTTTGAAATTTAACTATTTGCTAAGTGATTAAATCCTATGCATTTGGTGCTAGAGTTCAGGAGGAAGGCCACCCCTAATTCAGATTGCTCAATGCCTTCACAAAAGTGTCCAGAACTAACAATTTTATTTCACTGACCAACAGGAATTCTTCCCATATAACATCTATCTGTGGAATTAGTAAACTCAGGTAAAGATATATGTTATTGCTAGAGAAGAAAGTGGTGGATAAAAAAGATTATTACCAACCATAATTCACTAACAATTCTGAATTCCACTTCCCTTTTATATTAAAGAATTCATGAGAGAAGTAAATCAGTCATACACCTTGGAATTCATCCTCCTAGGAGTTAATGATCAACAGGAACAGGAAGACTTCTTCATCTTCTTCCTATTTACTTACCCCATCACATTGATTGGAAACCTGCTCATCATCTTGGCCATCTACTCAGACAGTCGCCTTCACAATCCCATGTACTTTTTCCTTGCCAACCTCTCATTGGTTGATATCTTTTTCTCATCTGTAACTGTCCCTAAGATGCTAACTGGCCACCTCTCAGGAAGCAAAGCTATCTCCTTTGGAGGATGCATGACACAGATGTATTTCATGCTTGCCATGGGTAACACAGACAGCTATATCTTGGCTGTGATGGCATATGACCGGGCTGTGGCCATCAGCCGCCCACTTCATTACATGACGATTATGAGTCTGCAATCTTGTGTCCTGCTAGTTGCTGGGTCTTGGGTGGCTGGAATTGCCAATTCCCTCCCCCACACTCTGCTCACTGCTAGTCTGTCCTTTTGTGGCAACAAGGAAGTCACCAACTTCTACTGTGACATTGCCTCTTTGCTCAAACTGTCCTGTTCTGATATCCGCTTTAATATGAAGATGATGTATTTAGGTGCTGGTATTTTCTCTGTGCCTTTACTATGCATCATTATCTCCTATGTGCGAGTCTTTTCCACAGTCTTACGAGTTCCATCCACCAAGGGTGTGCTCAAAGCCTTCTCCACCTGTGGCTCCCACCTCACAGTAGTTTCTCTGTATTATGGGACAGTCATGGGCATGTATTTCCGCCCTCTGACCAGATACAGCCTGAAGGATGCAGTGATAACTGTGATGTACATCGCAGTGACCCCAATGCTAAATCCTTTCATCTACAGTCTGAGAAACCGGGACATGAAGGCTGCCCTGTGGAAACTCCTAAGCAAGAAATTCTCCTCAGAAGCAATGTGAGGACAAAGATTGGAGACTTAGAATGTGTACTTGAAAATTCAGTGTCAGTGGCATTCTCCTCAAGTCGCTACGTCTCATTTCTTGAGTCAGAAAATGCCTCTTCTCAGAAATCTTGTAACAGATTGATGAGACATATTATTGAGATTATCACTCTGTTCACAATTCTGCTCCTTTTGACAGGGTAGCAGCATAGGAATATTAGGTTCACATCCCAGCTATGCTACTGACTGGCAGAGTAAAGCTGGAAAAGACTGAAGTTTGGCTACCATATAGACATACAAGAATAATAATATCATCCTTGTCTCCTTTACTGGGTTTAAAGATCACAATAGTTCATGCCTCGAATACTGTAAGTCAATACACAAATGTTTTGCTTTTTGTTTTTGTTTTCTTGCCATAGGGCATGTGGGCTCACCAGAAAGAGACAGATAGAGGCAGAGAGAGGGAAATGAGAAATTACCTCCCAGACGGGATGGCTACCCCATGATAATTCCCTTTCCTCCATTCTCCTCCTGGGATTTTGGGCTCATATGCACATGCGCCTGGCATGATTTTCGAGCTGCCCAGGTCCAGGACTTGAACTCTGTAGCCATGTGGGAATAGTAATGTGATAGTAGTAGGTAAAGAGAGCAATATATCTTCAGAGTTTGAGGATAATGCACTAAATGAAGAGGATGCATTTAGTAAAAGTGGTAAATAGGGACCAGCAGATGGTGTAATGCTTACGTCAGTGAACTGCCATGTAGTCGACTATGGTATGAGTCCTGGACCAGTGGCTTAAAACTCACACCAGACACTTGTGTATGCATGCCAAAAAATCCTGAGAGGAGATAGAGGAGAAGGGACTGTGGCATGGACATCCCCCTCTGGGGGTGATTTCTCACTTTCTCTCTGTCTCTGTCTTTCCAACAGGTGCATGTGCCCTATAGCAAAAATCTCACTAAAGGAAAAAAATTGGTAAATAAATATAAGATAAATTTAAGAAAAATTAGTTCTGTTTGGAGCATTTTTTTGAGAGGGTTTTGCTATAGGGCATGTGCGCTCGCCAGACAGACAAAGAGAGACAGAGAGATAGAAATCGAGAAATCACCCCCCCCCCCCCCAGAAGGGTATGGTCACGCCACAATCTCTTCTCCTCCAGTCTCCTCTCAGGATCTTGGGCACACATGCACACATGCCCAGTGTGAGTTTAAGCCACCGGGTCCGGGACTCGAACCATGGTCGACTACGTGGGAGTCCAGCGACACAGCCATTACACTAACTGCTGGTCCCTGTTTGGAGTATATTTTCAAAGCTTCCTGTGAGACAGTAAAATGGACATATTCAATTAATTATAGAATTCAAAACTTTTAAAGAAGAGTTAAAAGTTATTTTTAAATATCCAAAAGGTTGAATCTCTCCTTAATTCATTCTATGAAGCCTCCATTACCCTTATCCTTAAAACAGATAAGGACAGGACAAGGAAGGAAAACTATAGACCAATACCTCTGATGAATATAGACGCAAAGATTCTCTACAAGATACTAGCAAATCATATCCAACAACTTATACAAAAGATTATACATCACGACCAGGTAGGCTTTATTCCGGAATGCAAGGGTGGTTCAACATATGCTAAATCATAAATGTAATACACCATATTAACAGAAACAAAGATTTAAAAAACATATGAAAAATATCAATTGATGCAGAAAAAACATTTGATAAAATATAACATCCCTTCATGATCAAGACTCTCAGGAAAATCAGCATATAAGGATCATTTCTCAACACAATAAAAGCTATCTATGAAAAACCTATAGTGAACATCATCCTGAACAGAGAAAAGCTGAAAGCTTTTCTGCTAAAAACTGGTACAAGAGAAGGATGCCCGCTTCCTCCACTCCTTTTCCATATAGTACTGGAAGTCCTCACTAACACAATCAGAAAAGAGAATAAAATAAAAGACATTCAAATAGGAAAAGAAGAGATGAAACTCTCTCTATTTACAGATGACATGATTGTATACATTGAAGATCCAATGGTATCCATGAAAATATTCCTGGAAGTAATACATGAACACAGTAAAGATGCAGGATACAAAATCAACATACAGAAATCTATAGCATTTCTATATACAAACAGCAGGCAGGCTGAGATAGAACTGAAAAAAGTAATTCTACTTACCATAGCCACAAAAAGTATAAGATACCTAGGAATAAATCTAACCAAAGAAGTTCAAGACCTCCACAAGGAAAACTACAAGAAGCTTAAAAAAAAAAATAGAAAATGACACCAAAAAAGTGGAAGGACATTTCATTATCCTGGATTGGAAGAATTAAAATAATCAAAATGACAATTCTACCCAAATTAATCTACATATTTAATGCAATCCCAATCAAAGTACCAGGCACATTCTTCACAGATCTAGAAAATAAATCATACAATAAGTCTGGAATCATAAAAGACCTCTTATTGCCAAAGCAATCCTGCAGAAAAAGAGTGGAGTGAGCAGTATCTCACTCCCTGACCCAAAAATAGACTACAAATCTATGGTAATTAAAATAGCATGGTATTGGCACAAAAACAGACAGGTGGACCAATGGAACAGAGAAGGGTCCCTGGAAATAAACTCCCAAACATACAGCCAACTGGTTTTTGACAAAGAGTACCAGTCAATCCAGTGGGAAAAGGAAAGCCTCTTTCACAAATGGTGCTGGAAAAACTGGATGTCCACCTGTAGAAAGATTAATCTGAACCCCTACCTCTCACTATTGACAAAAATCAACTCAAAGTGGACTAAAGGTCTAAAACCTAAGACTTCAAACCATAAAACTACTGCTGGAAAACTCTGGGGAAACTCTGAGAGACATTGGGGTAGGCAAAGACGTCTTCAATAAGACACCCCAAAGCATAGTCAATAATCCCAAAAGTAGAGAAGTGGGATTACGTCAGATTAAGAAGTTTCTACATGGTAAAAGATGCAGTAATTAGTGCGAATCGACAGCCCTCAGAATGGGAAAATATTTTTGTAAACAATGTGCCAGATGGAACTGATAACCAGAGTACACAAGGAACTCAAGCAGCTGTCCCCCAAAAAAATGATCAACCCTGTTAAAAGATGGGAAAGAGTTGAAAAAAAAACACTCTCTAAGGATGACATATGAATAGCCATAAGACATATAAAAAAATGCTCAACACCTCTCATTGTAAGGGAGATGCAGATCAAAACTACAATGAGATACCATCTAACCCCAGTCAGAATGACTAAGATTAATAAAATAAAAAATGATAAGTGCTGGTGGGCTTATGGTAAAAGGGGAACTCTTTTATACTGCTGGTAGGAATGTAAATTGGTCCAGCCACTGTGAAGAACAATTTGGAAATTCCTCAAAAATCTACAAATAGAACTATCATATGACCCAACAATTCCACTCCTTGGTATCTACCCAAAGCACAGGAGAATTCTTAATCAGAAAAGTGTTTGCACATTGATGTTTATTTCAGCATTATTCACAATCGCTAAGACATGGAACCAACCTAAATGCCCACAAACAGATGAATGGATTGAAAAATTGTGGCACATATACTCTATGGAATACTACTCAGCCATAAAAAACAACAAGACCCTGGCTTTTGAAAGAAAGTGGATGAATATGGGAGATTTACTGCTGAGAGAAGCAAGCCAGGCTATGAAGGAGAGACATTGTATGTCTCCACTTAATATATACCGAGTATCTACACTCTATGGCCCAAACTGAATGAATAAAGGATATAGAAACATAGTAAATGGTGGGAAGAGGATGGGGTAAGGAGTAGAGTCTGAGGAAGGACATTAAGAAGAAAAATAGAGAAGCAAAGCATTTATAGAACAAAGAAATGGGTTATTATCTGTTGAAGATAACTTCATAGTAATGTCAACTGGACTGGTAAGAAATGTACACATGTTGGAATATTCATTTTGCAAGATAAATAACATGATTGAATGTATTAGAGAAATTGAAATAAAATTTTAAAAATTAAAATAATTTGTAGAATTAAGATATGAAACTTTAGAGTGATAAGTACCTATGGATATAAATGAAATCATCTAAAAGATTCTTTCTTGTATGACTAAACTTTTGAGAAAAAGGGTCATGATGGAAAAATAAGAGTTCCAGTAGGGGAAGAAAGATGCTTGTACAGTCTAGAAATTGTGCACTTTCAAGGCAAGCTATATATCTGTCTCAGTTTTCTATGATTCACAGAACATTGTTCAGTATATTGTCATATTAATATTAGGTGGACACTCAACTATTGTTTTTTCTTTTTGAGAGGTTATTTTTACTATAGGGCGCGTGCACTCGCCAGACAGACAGAGAGAGACAGAGAGATAGAAAGCGAGAAATCACCCCCCAGGGGGGATGGCCACACCGCAATCCCTTCTCCTCCATTCTCCTCTCAGGATCTTGGGCACGCACGCACACGCGTCCGACGTGAGTTTAAGCCACCGGGTCCGGGACTCGAACCACGGTCGACTACGTGGCAGTCCAGCAACATAGCCATTACGCTAACTGCTGGTCCCTCAACTATTGTTTTTGAGAAAATTGAGCAACCACCAACACAAAAAAGAAAGTGATAACTGATACAAAGTAAATACCAAAAGAGCCATCCAGGTTCAGAGAAAGTAGACATTACTCATTAAATATGCATATGTATGTTTTTATGTGCTTTTACATGCAATAAATAAATCACATTTATTACTGTTACTTAAAATTTTTAAAATAGCCCTGCACCATAGATATTAACAGCCCTTTTTTTTTTACAAATGAAACCAAGTTTCCAAAACGTGAATTACTTTACTCCATTTATTTTTTTTTTCTTTTATTTGGAGAGGTTTTTGCTATAGGGCACGTGCGCTCGCCAGACAGACAGAGACAGAGAGACAGAAAGCAGGAAATCACCCCCCGGGGGAGATGGCCACGCCGCAATCCCTTCTCCTCCATTCTCCTCTCAGGATCTTGGGCACACACGCACACGCGCCTGGCGTGAGTTTAAGCCACCGGGTCTGGGACTCGAACCGCAGTCGACTATGTGGAAGTCCAGCGACATAGCCATTACGCTAACTGCTGGTCCCACTCCATTTATTTTTTTTAACATTCAATCACTATGTATCATTACAGCATACCAAATTAATGTTCCCATCACAAATACACTGTATATTTGTTCAAAGATATTACTTACATGTTATCATCAACAGATAACTTTCCATTTTTGTGACCCTTAAATGTTTTGCTTTTTTTTTCTCCCCTCAATTCCTTCTCTCTCATTCTTCCCCATCTCCCACTTTCCTCCCACACTTTCTCTAGTATCCACAGTTGCTCTCCATGGCTTTATAACTTCCATTCTTTCCATTTTTGTCATAGAGTGTCAACATTTGGTACATAACGAGTGGGGGCATACAATGCCTTTTTGTTAGTGGTGAGAGATAGGGGTCCAACTTCATCTTTCTGCAAGTGAGTATCTAGTTTTTCCAGCACCATTTACTAAAGAGATTTTCTTTCCTCCATTGGCTTGTCTGGTGCCCTTTTGTCAAAAACCAGTTGGCTATGTGTTTGGGGGGTTATTTCTGGGGTCTCTATTCTGTTACATTGATCTACATGCCTGTTTTTGTGCCAATACCATGATGATTTGATTATCACAGCTTTGTAACATATTATGGGGACAGAGGGAGAGATGCCTGCTACTCTACTCTTCTTGTGCAGTATTGCTTTGGCAATATGGGTATTTTATGATTCCAGACAAACTCTATGATTGTTTTTTTTTTCTAAATCAATGAAGACTGTCTCTGGTAATTTGATTGGGATTGCATTAAATATGTAGATTAGTTGGGGTAAAACTGACATTTTGCTTATATTAATTCTTCCAATCCAGGAACATGGAGTGTCTTTCTACTTTTTGTGTCATTTTTCAATTAAAATGTTCAATTTTTAGTTTTTCATAATTTTCCTTGTAGAGGTCTTTAATCTCTTTGGTTAGGTTTATTCCTAGGTATCTGACACTTTTTGTGGTTATAGTAAGTGGGATTGCTTTCTTTAGTTCTACCTCAGTCTGCTCATTGTTCATGTATAGAAATTCTATAGATTTTTTTGTATGTTGATTTAGTATCCTCTTTACTGTATTCATTTATAACTTCCATAAGTTTTTTATGGCTTCTTTTGGGTTTCTATGTATATAATCATGCCATCTGCAAATAGAGATCATTTCACTTCTTCTTTCCCCATTTGAATGCCTTTTATTTTATTCTCTTGTCTGATTGCATTGGCTAGGACTTCCAGTACTATATTGAAGAGGAATGGAGAAAGTGGGCAGCTTTGCCTTGTTCAAGTTTTTAGTGGAAAAGTTTCTAGCTTTTCTCCATTCAGTGTGATGTTAGCTATGCATTTTTCTGGATTTCATTGTATTGAGAAATGCCCCCCCATGCTGATTTTACTGAGAGTCTTAATCATGAAGGATGTTATATTTTATCACATTCTTTTTCTGCTTCAATTGATACGATTCATTTATATTAATATGGTGTATTACATTTATGGTTTTACATATGTTGAACCACCCTTGTATTCCTGGAATAAGCCTACCTTGCTTTGGTGTAAAATCTTTTTTTTTTTTTTTTTTTTTTTTTTGGAGAGGTTTTTGCTATAGGGCGCGTGCACTCGCCAGACAGACAAAGAGACAGAGAGATAGAAAGCGAGAAATCACCCCCCAGGGGGGATGGCCATGCCGCAATCCCTTCTCCTCCATTCTCCTCTCGGGATCTTGGGCATGCACGCACACGCACCCGGCATGAGTTTAAGCCACCGGGTCTGGGACTCGAACCACAGTCGACTATGTGGGAGTCCAGCGACATAGCCATTACGCTAACTACTGGTCCCGGTATAAAATCTTTTTAATGTGTCATTAGATACAATTTGCTAGTGTCTCGCTGAGAATTTTTGCATCTATATTCATCAGAGATATTGGTCTGTAGTCTTTCTTTTTTGTTATGTCCTTGTCTGTTTTGGGAATTAGGGTGATGGATGCCTCATAAAATAAATTTGGGAGGGTTCCTTCCTTTTGGATCTTTAGAAATAGATTGAATAGAATATGGGTTTGCTCTTCTTTAAACTTTTTGTAGAATTCAAAAGTGAAGCTATCAGGACTTGAAGTCATCTTTGTCGGGAGATGATTTTTTATTGATTTAATCTCATTGTTTGTCACGGGTCTATTCAGGCTTTCTATGTCTTCCTGACTCAATCTTAGTAGATGATATGTGTCCAGAAATTTGTGCATCTCATCTAAGATCTTGTGTTTGTTGGCATATATTTGCTCATAGAATTCTCTAATGATCTTTTGCATTTCTGTTATGTTTATTGTACCCTATTTCTTTCAGTTACCAAGAGGTAGATATAAGATTTGAATCTAAGCTTCCTCATGTCTAATACTCTTCCCCTAATACCACATCTGAATCATAGAGGTGATATAAAATAATAGTGGCAGGAGTTATGGCAAGAGCTTTGACAAGTAGAGAGGACATTCCAGGCACAGTGAACTGTAGGGCAGAGGTAGGAAGCATAAGCTATCTTAGACATTATCATACTGAATCAAAAGAGATTGATGATTCTTCACTGTTTCTATCTTCACAAACTTTACCCAGTTAACCCAAATTTTCCAGTGCTAGTAAAGATGGTGCCGTGTAATTCCATAGGAAGCACATAATAGTAACATAAATCACAGCTCTTACTTCCCATTAGGGTGCCTGGTTTCCCTAGAAGTTATGACAAAATTTTTTAATTATGTGGATGATGGCCTAGAGCAAACTTCAAAGCAGCGAAAAGTATTCCTAATCTAAAATTATATTTGTTCTATTCCTGAAGAAAGCGATGACAAGAATCTGGTGTCCTCTGAGGATAGTTACTCAAAGAGTACAGAAGAAAAACAGAAAGACTTACAAATCATTTTATAAAGCAAATATAATGCTAATTCTGAATCCTGATAAATACTGCATGAAACTTAAAATACAAAAGATTCTCACTTGTGAATACTGATGCAAAAATTGTCATAAAAAATATAAGCAAGCATCAACAAAACAGGGAGGGAGGGAATCAAAGGGGAAAAAAAGAAGCAATATATTTAAGGGACACAAAAAGGAAATTTACCTGTTGATGATAATGTGTATGGTAATATCTTTGACTGAACCAATATAAAGTGTATTCATTATGAGAAAATTCATTTGATATGCTGTAATGATACACAGTGATTGAATGTAAAATAGAATAAAAATAGAATAAAATAGAATAGAATAAAATAGAATAAAATTTAATAAATTAATTTATTAAATTTAATATTAATTTAATAAATTAATAGAATAAAAATTAATAAATTAATTAATAATTAATAATTTATTTGTTTAAATTTAATAAAACAACAGTACACCCTCAGCACATAGAGATATTTCCAGAAATACAAGATGGTCAAATATCAGAAAAAAATAATCTTCTCATCAGTGACAATATTGAACAGGAATTTTAAAATATTTAAAACCCATTTGTTTTTCTTAAATAATTATTAAATTATGGGGCCAGCAGATGGAGTAATGGTTAAGATGCTAGACTCCCACATGGCCAATGGTGGTTAGAGTCCTGAACCCAGCAGCTTTTTTTTTAGAATTTGTTTTATTTAACTTGATTTATTCATTCATTTATTTTAATTTGATTAGAGAGGGAGAGGGAAAGTGAGAAAGCAAGTCACCAGGTCCAGGACTCGAATTGTGGTTGGCCATGTGGGAGTGTCCAGTGCCTTACCCACCATGCCACCTTCTGGTCCATTCCTCCCACCCCAGGAAGCTTTAAAAATCACTCTGGTATGTGTGTGTTCATGCCCAGAATTCCAAGAGGAGAATGGATTAGAGGGGATTATGGCAGGGCCATTCTCCCTGGAGGGAGGGGTGACTTCTCACATTCCCTTCCTCTGTCTCTGTCTCTCTCTGGCATGCACACACACACATACTATGGCAAAAAAAATCTTTAGAAAATAAAATTTAATTAAAATAATTATTAAATTATTAATCTTTACTTTAAAATAATTCTTAAGTGAGAGACCAAATATTTATTTTAATGAGAGCTTTTAATTTATTGACCTAATAATTATACATATTTATGGGGTACAGTGTGTGTTTTAATACATGTATACTTTGAGTGGTGATTAAGTCAATGAAATTAGTACTGAATTGTCATAAAAGTCATGATGCGTTTTTGCATATAAAAATACATCATGAATTTCCCAATGACCCAATATATCCAATAACCTTACATAGTAATAATTTCTTCGTTGTAAGAATGTTCAAAATCCTACTTTCTCACTGCTTGAAATATATATTGCATTATTGTTACCTGGAATCACCCCCACTCTGCATTAGAGTACCATAATTTATTCTTCCTATATACCTCTAGCATTGTACTCATTGACCAACATCTCCCTTTGTTCCCTTTCCCCTCTGTTTTCCTTGGTCTTAGGTAATTCATGTTCTACTCTAATCTTCTGAGGTCATTTTTTCCTCTCTTTTTTTTTTTTTTTTTTTTTGGAGAGATTTTGCTATAGGGCGCATTTGCTCACCAGAAAGAGAGAGACAGAGAGACAGAAAGTAAGAAATCACCCTCCGGGAGGATGGCCATGCCACAATCCCTTATCCTCCATTCTCCTCTCGAGATCTTGGTACGCTCACATAAGCACCTGGCGTGAGGTTAAGCCACTGGGTCTGGGACTCGAACCAGGGTCAACTAGATGGAAGTCCAGCGACACAGCCATTACACTAACTTGCTGGTCTCTTCTGAGGTAATTTTTTTAAAATTTGCTGGGACAATGGTTTCGTTGCTGGGCTCCCACGTAGTCAACTGCAATTCAAATCCCAGACCAAGTGGCTTAAAACTCACTCCAGGCACGTGTGCATGCATGCCCAAAATGCTGAGAGGAGACTGGAGGAGAAGGGATTATAGAGTGGCCATCACCACTAGGGGGGCGATTTCTTGCTTTCTTTCAGTCTCTCTGTCTCTCTGGTGAGTGCACACACTCTATAGTAAAAATCTCTCCAAAGAAAAAAACAAAAATTAAAAAACATTTGCCACAGAACTTATGCACTTGCCAAAGAGAGAAAGAGAGTAAAAGAGAGAGAGAGAGAGAGCAAGCACCCCTCCCCATGGGGCATAGTCATATCTCAATCCTCCTCCACTTCTCCTGCCTTTTGAGATTTGGGGCACACACAGATATGTGCTCAGTGTGTTTTCTTTTTAGAGAGATTTTTGCCAGAGAGACAGAAAGCAAGAAATCACCACCTGGGGGTGTGTGGCTATACCACAATCTCTTCTCCATTTTCCTCTTGGGATTTTGGGTATGCATGCACATGTACCCGACACTGATTTTCAAGTCACTGGGCCTAGGACTTGAATCATGATGGGCCACACAGGAGTCCAGCGCCTTTGTCACTAAGCCACCTACTGGCCCATGCTCAGTGTGTTTTCAAGCCATGGATCCAGGACTAAAACCATGCAACTGACCATGTGGGATCTAGCCACTCTGCCAGCAGGCTCAAGGTCAATTTTTTTTTAAAGTTTATTTATCTTTCTTGAGTGGGAGAGAGAAAGATATAGAGACAGAAAGACAGGAACTTTCACTGGGTGGTCTTCACTCCATGATCCATCTCCAGTCTTAGTCACCCTGGATCATGTGCCCATGAATGTGTTCAGATATGAATCTGAAACTTTCCCATGTGGCTCAACCTTGCAGACCATTGTTATCCCTGTACCACCATCCAGCTTCTGAAATCAATTTTGATACAAATAAAGGGGACATGTTAATAGATTGAAAGCAATATTGTTAAAATGCCCATACTTTCCAAAATAATCCACAGATTCAATGCAATCCTTATGAAAATTCCTGTGTCAATCTTCACAGAAACAGAAAAAAAAAATTCCTGGGACCAGCAATTGGTGTAATGGCTTGTCGCTGGGCTCCCATGTAGCCAGCCGACCGCAGTTCAAGTCCTGGACCTGGTGGCTTAAACTCATGCCAGGTGCGTGTGCATGCATGCCCCAAATTCTGATAGGAGAGTGGAGAAGAGATTGTGGCATGGCCATCCCCGAGGGGGGAGGGAGGTGATTTCTCGCTTTCCGTCTCTCTGTCTCTAGCTTTCTGGTGAGCATATGTGCCCTATAGCAAAAACCTCTCCAAAAAAAAAAAAAAAAATTCCTAAAACTTTTATAGAACCACAGAAAACTTGTATAGACAAAGCGATCTTGAGCAAAAAGAACAAAACTGGAAGCATTATATTACCTGACTTCAAAATATATTATAAAGTTATAGTGACCCAAATAGCACAATACTGGCATAAAAACAAACACATAGACCATTAGAACAAAACAGAAAGCCAAGAAATCAATCTACACATTTAGAGTAAACTGATTTTCAATAAAGTTGAAAAGACAGTCTCTTCAAAGAATGGTGCTAGTAAACACTGGACATTCTCATGCATAAGAATAAAACTAGACCCCTATCTCTAAACATACATACAAATCAACTCAATATGATAGATGTTTAGAGAGAGAGAAGAGAGACAGATGGATACAGAGATGTGTGTATGTTTATATAAGCAAACATATATTTCTTACCACTGTCCATTGAGAGGAGGCCCAGATAAAATCAGAAACAAAAAAGGAGACATCAAAATTGATACCGTAGAAATACAAAAAGTAATGGGAAATTATTATCAATAAATATATGCCATCTTACAAAGCTGTGATCATCAAAAGAGCATGGTACTGGCACAAAAATAGACATGAGGATCAATTTAACAGAGTAGAGATCCCAAAATAAACTCCAAAACGTACAGCCAACTGATCTTTGACAAAGGGTACCAGTCAATCCAGTGGGAAAAAGAAAACCTCTTTAGAAAATGGTGCTGGAGGGGCCAGCAAGTGGCATGGTGGTTAAGGGCGCTGGACTCCCACATGGCCGACCACGGTTCAAATCTCGGATCTGGCGGCTTGCTTTCTCACTTCCTCTCTGTCTGTCTCTCTCTGATCAAACTGGAAAATAATAATGATAATAATAATAAATAAAGTTAAATAATTCTTTAAAAAAAAAAAAAGAAAATGGTGCTGGAAAAACTGTGTATCCACCTCCACAAAGATAAATCTGAACCACTATCTGTCACCTTTAACAAAAATCAACTCAAAGTGGATCAAAGATCTAAACCTAAGATCACAAATTATAAACTACTGGTGGAAAACACTGGGTAAACTCTGGGAGACATTGGGGTAGGCAAAGACTTCTTGAGCAGGACCCCCAAAGCACAGGCAAAATCCACAAAATAGATAGGTGGGGTTACATCAGATTAAGAAGTTTCTGTACAGCAAAGGATACCATAACTAATGTGAATCGACAGCCCTCAGAATGAGAGAGAATATTTGTTAACTGTGCCTCAGATAAGGGACTGATAACCAGAATACACAGGGAATTCAAGCGGCTTACCCAGAAGAAAATGATTAACCCAATTAAAAGATGGAAAAATGAGCTGAGTAAACAACTCTCTAAGTAAGACATACAAACAGCCAAAATACATATGAAAAATGCTTAACATCTCTCATCATAAGAGAGATGCAGATCATAAAATACGATGAGATAACACCTAACCCCAGTCAGACTGGTGAAAATTAAAAAAAAATTAAGTGCTGGAGGGGACGTGGTGAAATGGGAACACTCCTACACTGTTGGTGGGAATGTAAATTAGTCCAGCCACTGTGGAGAACATATGGAAGTTCCTCAAAGACCTTCTAATAGAACTCCCATATGATCCAGCAATTCCACTCCTGGGTATCTACTCAAAGAACAGGAGAATGCTCAGTCAGAAAAGCACTTACACAACTATATTTATTGCAGCAGTCTTCACGATTGCTAAGACTTAGAACCAGTCCAAATTTCCACAAACAGACTAATAGATTGAAAAAATGTGGCGCATGTACTCCATGGAATACTTTTCAGCTATAAAAAACAACAGAGGCCCTGGAATTTGATATAAAGTGGACATGTATGAAAGATTTGTTGCTGAGTAAAGCAAGTCAGGCTATGAAACAGAAACAAAGAAAGGAAGATAAAGAAAACCTGAGTAGACCAATAATAATGAATAAAATTGAATCACTAAAACAAAGTGTCCAAATAAAAGACCAGGACCAGATGAATTCTATAAAGCTTTTAAAGAAAAGCTAATACCAATTCTTTTCAGTTCCAAAAAATTAAAGTAGAAGGAACTCTCCCAAGCCCATTTTATGAGACCAGCATTATCCCCATATTAAGATCAGAAAAAGACACACACAAAAAAGTGAAAATTGCAGACCAATATCCCTAATAAATATAGATGCAAAAATCCTCAACAGAACACTAGCAAATTTACTCCGATAGCACAACAAAATATAATACACCATGACCAAGTGAGTTTTATCCCTTGGATGCAAGGATGAATCAACATACATGTAAAGGAATGGGTCGACCCATGTGAGAACATAGAAATGTAGAGCCTTTATTGGGAGCACTCACGGACGAAGTTCGCTGGTCCGACAGAGAAAGAGAGAGAGGAATATGGGCCAGAGAAGTTGTGCTAGGGTGGGGTTTAGCGATTTTTATAAGGGTACAGGGAGGGGGGAGTGTCTTAGAGGTCCATGGACTTAGAAACAGTCCATGTATGACAAAGGTTTAGGGGGAGAGCAGACTAGTGTGACACATAACATCTGGTGATGTGTGCAAAGTAGAGTCTGGTGTGCAGAATAGAGCGCCCGTGCTACATCCAGGTTAGATATGAGTGCAGTGTAGGTCTGATGACAGACTAGATCCAGGTTGCATCAGCCGACTGTGGAATGGCATCCAACCCCACATCCAAGTTGCCCAGGCCTCCAGCCTAACAATACGCAAATCCACAATGTGATACATCATATAACAAAATTAAGGACAAAATCCATATTATTATGTCAATAGGTACCTATAAAGCATTTGACCAAATTTAACATAGCTTTATGGTAAAAATGCTCAACAAACTACTACTTTATAAAGTTTGGAATTAGCATAGAAGAAATGTACCTCAACCTAAGAAAAAGTCTACAGTGAACATAATACTAAAGAGGGAAAACCTAAAAGTCTTTTCTCTAAGAACTGGAAGAAAACAAGGATGTCCACTTTCACTACTCTTATTTAACATAGTACTGGGAAGTCCTAGCCAGAGCATTTAGGCAAGAGAAATAAATAAAGGGCATCCAAATTAGAAAGTAAAGTAGATTGCTCCTGTGAGCAGACAATATGATTTTTTTTTTTTTTGATGCTCCAGTCAATGAAAAGGAAATTTATTGAGGCCCCCCGGCCATGGGGCTCAGGCAGGGGGCCGTCCTGCAGGGGAGGAGCCTTATTTATTTATTTTATTTATTTTTTTTTTAAATTTTTTTTTTTTTTAGAGGTTTTTGCTACAGGGTGTGTGCGCTCGCCAGAGACAGACAGACTAGAAAGTGAGAAATCACCCCCCAGGTGGGAGGGTCACGCTGCAGTCCCTTCTCCATTCTCCTCTCGGGATCTTAGGCACGCACGCACACGCAACCGGCGTGAGTTTTAAGCCACCGGGTCCGAACGCGAACCGCAGTCGACTACATGGGAGTCCAGCGACGTAGCCATTACGCTAACTGCTGGTCCCCAGGGGAAGAGCCTTATTTGAACTTCTTCTTGGGAGGCAGGTTGTTGATGTGGCCACACTTGCAGCAGTTGACTGCCCGGGGGTGCAGGCTTGCCTAAGTAACATTTGTGGCAGATCATCTTGTCACATGTATATCTGGGCGAGCTGGCGCAGGGAAGGCTCAATGATGTCCACTCGCAGACAGAGTACCAAGTGCAGGGTGGACTCTCTGGATGTTGTTAGTCGGAGAGAGTGCGGCCTTCTTCCAGCTGTTCAGCCGCAAATAAGGCATTGTTCTAATGGGATGCTCTCTTTGTCTTGGATTTGGCTTCCACATTCTCATGATATCACTGGGTTGACCTCGAGGGTGATTGCCTTGCGGGTCAGGGTCTTCACGAAGGTCTGGATCTTTGCATCTGACGCTCCACCGCCTCAATCCAGACAAGATCATCTTAAACACAAAAGACTCTAAAGATTTGGGACCAGCAGTTGGCGTAATGGCTATGTCACTGGACTCCCACGTAGTTGACCACGTTCCAGTCCTGGACCCGGTGGCTTAAACTCAGGTGGGGTGCGTGTGCGTGTGTACCCAAGATCCCAAGAGGAGAAGGGAGGAGAAGGGACTGCGGCGTGGCCATTCTCCCTGGGAGATGATTTCTCGCTTTCTGTCTCTGTCTCTCTGGCCAGCCCATGTGCCCTATAGCAAAAACCTCTCATAAATAAATAAATGGATAGATAGATAAATGAATAAATAAATATTCTAGAGATTCGACGTAAAATTCCTATAACTGGTCAAAGAATTTAGTAAAGTTGTAGGACACAAAACCAACATACAAAAATCAATAGCATTTTTATGCACTAATAATGAAATAGCTGAAAAAGAAATTTAAAAAATAACCCATTTACAATAACTACAAAGCTATAGCAACAAAAAAATCATGGTATTAGGGAAAAAAAAAAAAAAAACAGACACACACATAGACCAACAGAATAGAACAGAGAACCCAGAAATAAATCAGCTGATTTTTAATAAAGTTGTCAAGAGCAACCATTAAGGGAAAGAGAGTCTCTTCAATAAATGCTACAGGGAAAACTGGATATACATATGCAGAAAAATTAAGCTATACCTGTATCCCTCCTTTATTGTAATTTTTTAAATTTAGAATTACCTGTCAACTTCCAAAAATAATTGAGATTTTGGTTTGATTCCATTGATCTCATGGCTCAACTTAGTAATAAATGACATGTCAACAAATTTGAGTATTTCAATTCATAAATGTGGTATATAATCTCCATTCATTTAGATTCTCTGTAATTTCTCTCAGATTACTTTTTAGTGTTTAGTATGGAGGTCCTGCATATCTTTTGTTAGATTTTTATCTAGATATTTGAATTCCATGTTTTCTCTAACGTCTATCATTTTTTCCTTGTTGTTTTAAATTATTTGTCTTTTTAGTTTTGTTTCTAAAAGGACTTCTGATATTCACCCTACATATGACTAACGTATTTTCTGAAGTGGCAATTCATCAGAAATGCCATTTAAAATATTTTTTCTATTCTTCGTTTATTTCTGTCTGCTATTTCTAGCTCAACTTCATTTTCATTAAGTTTGTTTCCTTTTTATACTGACTCTCAATACTAATGTCTTAAGAACACAAAAACTAATTTTCCATTTTTTTTTTTCCATTCTGGGCCAGTCCTGTAGGGAGCTAGATGGAGTCAAGAGAGCTATCTTCAATGGCCAGCAGTGCCTTGAAAAATATGTTGGGTGTGTGTGTAGGTGTGAGTGTGTGTTTGTGTGTGTGTGTATGCGACCAAAATCCCAACATGACAGAGATAAGGAAAAGACGACATTACAGTATGATCACATCCCATTAAAGGTGGTACGTACATGCCCTCTGGCAATTAATTAATTAATTAATTAGAAGAAGAAAGAAAGAAAAGAAAAAGAAAAGAAAAAATCTTTTTTATTAAATTGCAATCAAATAATAAATTTTCTTCCAAATTTTTAAGATATTGATTTCTTTCTTTAATTTTGAAAATAGACCTCAAAAACATTTCCTTTTATCAAAATGCCTTTAAAAGAGATGTTACTTAACCAAACCTGGAACTTGCCAACAGACCCTTATATTTTGCCTGTCTTAAATTTGGATATTTTTTTCTTCAGGAGATGAGTGAAACATCATTGATTCCTCTGATAAGACAATTAAAACTGCAGCCTCTACACACAGAAAATATTTGTACATGTTGAGGAGTAAAGCATGTTCTTTTCCATAGTTCTCTTCTAAGTCATTGCACAAATCCTTGCCCCTAATAGGGACCCAACGAATTAAACATGGAAGTAGTAAGAGATTCTGAAAAGAACTAATATGGCAAAATGTCATTATGATGAAAAAATATTTATCATGGGATGTCATCTTCTCCATGTCTAGGGAATTCCATGTCCTGGAAACCAGAGCATAATCTGAACTCAGGGCAGATGAAGACAGAGAAAAGTAGGATGGTGTGACCTAAAACACAGTTAGAAGAAAATGCACTTCAACAAATGTTCTCTCAGCATCCACCATGTACAGTCTGAGACTTGGAGAACTGTCCAATAATCCCATTATTAATGTAGGTGTTAGTAAAATGACAGTTAACATTTACTAAGTGCTATTTTCCATGATTAGTTTTTTTTTTTTTTTTTTTTTTTTTTGAGAGGTTTTTGCTATAGGGCGCGTGCGCTCGCCAGACAGAGAGGGACATAGAGACAGAAAGCAAGAAATCACCCCCCAGGGGGGATGGTCACGCCGCAATCCCTTCTCCTCCATTCTCCTCTCGGGATCTTGGGCACGCACGCCCACGCGCCCGGAGTGAGTTTTAAGCCACCGGGTCCGGGACGCGAACTGTGGTCGACTACGTGGGAGTCCAGCGACATAGCCATTACGCCAACTGCTGGTTCCCTCCATGATTAGTTTTTTTTTTTTTTTTCTTTTTTTTTCTTTTTTTGGAGAGGTTTTTGCTATAGGGCGTGTGCGCTCGCCAGACAGACAGAGAGAGACAGAGAGATAGAAAGCAGGAAATCACCCCCCAGGGGGGATGGCCACGCCGCAATCCCCTCTCCTCCATTCTCCTCTCGGGATCTCGGGCACGCACGCACACGCGCCCGGCGTGAGTTTAAGCCGCCGGGTCCGGGACTCGAACAGCGGTCGACCACGTGGGAGTCCAGCGACATAGCCATTACGCTAACTGCTGGTCCCCATGATTAGTTTTAAGAAGACTTTTCAGATAGCAATTTATTTGATCTTTACAACTTTATGAGGATATTATTATTATTGCTATTACTATTTTTTGACAAATGAGTAAGTAATATAACCATCCAGAGTCAGATCTCAATTTTCACCAACGTCCTCTACAGAAACACAGTGACCTCTGTCATTGGAGATGGTAAGTCATAGTATAATGACAATTAATCCAAGCTGTTAGAGAGATTTCATAGATTGCACATGAAGTAGACTAGACATCTAGGCCTTATTCATCTCTGAGAATCTAAACAAAGTAGAAGACCTAATATAAGCATGCTAGAGATTAAAGAAAATATAGCTCTCACCCTAACATTCCACAAATTCTAGACAAAAGATGAAATATAATTATTTTATGCACCGAAAAGACTTGAGCACAGGCTATAAGAATGACCAGCTCAATCATAGAAAGTTCTCAAGGGGTCATTCCTAGTTTGCACTGTACAGCAGAAGAGGCTTATATTAAAAAAAAAAAAAAAATACAGAGACCATCAGGTGGCGTTGTGGTTAAGGTGCTGGACATACCCACATGGCTGACCACGGTTCAAGTCCCAGACCTGGTGGCTTGCTTTCTCACTTTCCCTCTTTCTCTCTCTGTGTCTCTCTCTGGTCAAACTAAAATAAATGAATGAATAAATAAAACTAAATAAATAAATTTTTAATGCAAGAATAGATCAGAGAAGAGCCTGAACCCTAGAGACATGGTAACCTGGAATTCTCTTGCTCATCCCTTCTTCTGGAAAGTATTGCTCTTGAGAGTCACTATGTTCCCTCAGGGCAGAGTTGTAGGAGTGTGTAATAAGCATCAACAATTACTCTGACTTTGAACTGAATAAAGACCTGAGGGAGTCATGTTTTAGGAAACTTCATAATTTTCTCTATGCTATGACCTACCCTGCTCCCTAGACCCTTCGTCTTGAAGCATCAACCAAGACAACACCTTATATCCCTTCTGCTCTACATTTGGGAAACATAGAGCCCTTTTTTCCAAACCATTCCAGTTCTGTGTCCTCTCCTTCAGAAACAGAGAACCAGAGATCTGCTAACATTCCTGCCCACAGAAAGAGATGTTAGCAGGTGCTAGATCTGTGGCTGTAAACTTCTCATTTGTGGAAGAGGAGTAAAGTCACAGGGCCTTTTGACAGCATCTGAGCTGACTCCTCTGGTAGTGTCTGTGAATGCTAGAGAGTCTTTATGACAGCAACTTCAGGACAAGTAGCAGCAACTGCACTACATGCATTATCTCCTTTGACTGTCATAAAAATCCCACCAGGTAAGTAGAATTACTCTGTTCAGTTATCAGTTGAAAGCTGGTCAACTGAATTGCCTAAAGTCACACAGAGATGTAGTGGGAAAACCAGAATTCAAAGCTTAGCCTGATTCCTGTATTCAAATTCTCAAGATCGGATGGAAGAGAAAGAGAAAAGAGAAGACTCTCCTCTTCTGATAAGCCGTCTCTTTGAACTCTTGCCTATGAAAACTGGATTAGGGAAGAATAGTTCTGATTTGATTATCTAAGTCCTGGGTTCTCTTTTCTCTTGACATTTCACCACGTATGTACAGATGCTTGTGCAGGTGATATGCATGTACACAGATACAAGCACATTGTCTAGAGTGGAGTTACAAAGACACCATTCATTCCCACATTCAAAATTGCATAAGGAGATCCTACAAAAAATTAATTTATCGTCAAAGCACTGATGAGCTGAAGTATTAGGAAGCTTTGAAGCTCTCAGGGACGCAACCCTTCGGCTTTGTCAGGTGACCATAATGAAAAGAAGCACCTGACTCCTCTCCCAGTAAAACTGTCCTCAGCACTATTTATGCTATTGTAATGAATATCTCAGAACACAAATACTATTTGAAAAAGAGAAAATGTAGTGGCCCACCATTGCCTGGGAGTCTGGATGAGTCCAGGGGCCCCTAGACATTCATTCTGTCTCTAGCATTCACCACACTGATGCTGGTCTTGGCTCCTATTCCAGGTGCCTTAGGCTCTTGGACCTCTTTCTCCAGTTTCCAAAGAAATTTTTTTATTACTATTACAATGATACTTCCACACCCAGCACTGCAGATCTCGATTGTCAAGTCAATGTGCTCAGAAACCTTTTCTCTGTTTCCAGATTCTTTAGATCCCATGTGGATTACATCAACCTCTTCTTTTCTAGCATTATTTTTCTTCTACATTTTCTAATTCTTCTTTACTTTATTACCTTGTGGTTATACTTGCACCAGATTGTCATTCTAAAATGTTGACCTATTAATCATTAGTTTCATGTATTTGCCCAATACCTACATTTACATTAAACAAAAAGTTACTTATCTCTATTAGTAGAATCAGCTAACACAACATATCTACTTTACTAATTAATACCTAATGAGTAAAGCACAAATTCCTCATGTAGGTCAAAATCTTCCATGAATTAATCCTAATTTTCTTTTGCAGAATGAATCCTTCCCATGGCCCTTCTGGTATCCCTGGCTCCTAATAAATGTACATAACCCATTTCTGTCTGAAGTTATTCTCATCATGCAAACAATTTGTTCATGAATTTTTCTCTTGAGTTTTACTCAGACTTCATCTGCTAGGTGATGAGGAAATAATGAGTAGTTTTAAAGAAAGACATGGTCACATTTGTATTTTGTAAATATAATTTTGGGTTCAGGTGGTAGATATCTCTATAAACAAGACTCTATGCAATGACATATCAGTCCTGGATTCCATGTCTCAGTGTAAATGAACCCCCATTACTCTCAACCTCTTCACATGGAACTCCAGTTCCTATCGGCTGTGAAACAGGGCTTGAGCTGTGAAACATGGGCTTGAGCCACACAGTTTTGTATCCAGTGTAAGGAATCAACTTCTGGGACCAGCGGATGGCGTAATGGTTATGTCACTGGACTCCCATGCAGTCTACTGCAGTTTGAGTCTCAGACCTGGGGGCTTAAAGCTCACACTGGATGCATGTATGTGCATACCCAAAATCCCGAGAGGAGAATGGAGGATAAGGAATTGCGGAAGAAAAGACTGCAGCACGGCCATCTCCCCCCACCCCCAGAGGGTGATTTCTCACTTTTTGACTCTCTGTCTGTCTCTGGGGAACATACATGCCCTATAGTAAAAATCTTTCTTAAAAAATAACTAAACTTCTACCCTTATATCATAAACACATCTTCTAAAATTTAGACATTTAGCTCTTTCTCTTAATCCCTTAGAAATTACTTTTCTGCACCATTTCTTATAAATGGGTATCCAGTTGTCAGCACTCTTCATACAACAGTCAGCCCATCCTTTCTTTGCCTATATTGAATCAACCATGTCTTCTACCAAGTTACAATAAATTGCTGTATGTAATCCTTGATCTGTTCTGAACTCTCTAGTCTGTTATATACATTTATTTTTCAGTCCCTCTGCCAAGACTGCACATAGCCTGATACCTGATAGGGTAATTCTTTTCTCCTTTTTCTTAATCCTCCTCAAATTTACTTAGCTATTCCTGGTTCCTTATAATAATTTCAGGACCTCTTTGATAGGTTCCATGTTTAAAATAAGACTATGGTATTTTTCTTGGTGCACCAAATTCATAGATTAAGTGGGGAGAACTGATATTTTTATCACATTGAATCTTTCCATCACATTACTTTTTAGATACGTTTTTGTCCTTAAGTAAAGTTTTATAATATTTGGTAACACTCTTTGACCTCTTTTATTAGTTATTCTACATTCCCTAAATTTTCTGTTGGAGGTTTTTCCATTACATTTTCTGACTTATTGTTACTTAAATATAGAAATAGTGTTGATCTTTTAATAATGATTTATATCAACAAATCTTCCAGAAATCTCTTGTTTTATCTATTGATACCATTTTCTTTGTAGACAACATATATATATATATATATATATATATATATATATATATATTCTATAAATTAAGTTCATTTTGTCCTTTGCAATTCTTCTATGGCAAAAATTTTTATTTTGTTTTTTTCCACAAATTGGACAACATTTCAAAGTGCTTTTGCACTCAACTTAAGTTTTGTGCTTCTGCAGATCTGTAACATCTCTTGTGTCAAAGGGGCGTTAATAGCAAGGACCCAATTCCTAGTTTAAAACTCCAGGGGCCACCACAGCATCAGTTATATTATAATTTACCACCCCTGATCTCAATTTCCTTTTGTTTCACATGCCTAGGAATTTCCTTTTTTTTTTTTTCTGTTTGTTTAACACACACAAGCACACACACACACACACACACACTCTTACAATCTATCTAGAATTTTTGTGTGTTTTAATAGTAATGGAACCTAGCAACATTAAGTTTGGTATGCCACATTGCCCAGAGCCCTACTCTGAAATCTTATACATACATACTATAGGAGCTAACGTTGGTCTCTGAGTAATCTGTCTTTACTGAACCCTTGGAAGCCTGAGGTATTATGATTCTCTGTGAAGATGAGAAAAGATATTTCAAGGGAGAAACCCAAAAAACCTTTTAGGTGCAGAGATTACAGAACTTATCATATTTGGATAAAAGGTAATTACACATGCATCCTCGGTGCTTATTATATAATTCACAAGTATACCATAAAAGACACTAGGATTGGGAACCAGCAGTTAGCGTAATGGCTATGTCGCTGGACTCCCACGTAGTCAACGGCGATTCGCGTCCTGGACCCGGTGGCTTAAAACTCACGCCGGGCGCGTGTGCTACGTGCCCAAGATCCAAGAGGAGAATGGAGGAGAAGGGATTGCGGCGTGACCATCCCCCCTGGGGGGTGAGTTCTCACTTTCTGTCTCTATGTCTCTTTCTGTGTGGCGAGCGCATGCGCCCTATAGCGAAAACCTCTCCAAAAAAAAAAAAAAGACGCTAGGATTTAGTGAGTAAATTAGTTATAGATTGATTTAACTACTGAACACAAGTATCTTTAGGAAAATCACTGACCTACTTTTGATATCCTATACTATAATAACAAATACGGGATAGGATAAAAAATTTGCAATAGTTAAAGGAAATAAAAGTTTATTTATCTCAATGTCGAGATGCATTGAGTTAGTCCCCTTGGTGGTAGTTGGCCACTCTGGATTTCAAGAACTAGGAGCAAAGACTCACTCTGGCATGTGACGCTACCCTCCTATTAAGCCTCTTTTCCATTTACATTCAGTTGATACAAGTAGAAAGAGTATGTGGAAGAATCCAAAACTGGACCCACAGGTGAGTTGGTAGAACTCAACCACATGATCACATGTCACTGTAAGGAATTCTGGGAAATGTAGTCTAGCTGAGTGTCCAGGAAGTAAATGGAACTAGTACTCTCTGCCACAATTAGTGTGGTCTCAAAATGCAAGCCGTAATTATAGCGGTTCATGTAAAAAGTGATGATACTCTAAGTCACTGAGAGTAACTAAACAGAAATAGAAAAGTTGGGTTATATAAGAATTACCTTAAATTAGGGTTCAACAAGATCAGATGTGCAGGTGAAAGAAAAGCTGGATGAGCGTATCTGTGAGCATTCCGCCTGGGGGAATTCATAAAATAATCTGGGTTCCAACTCAAGAAAATGGAGTGTAAACTTCCTCCTGCATAAAATAAACCATATTCCACAATAATTTCTCTACAGAAGACAAAAATAATTTCCTAAGAAATAATTTACCTCTTTAAAAAAGATTCAAAGTACTAGGTTGTATGTGGAGAGTACGAGGTTTACACTGACCAAATGACTGGATATGGAAATATGGGGAAAGAGATCAAGTCCCAGATAGAGATCTAAGTATTTGCTAAGATGTGGTTAAATACTTGGATGACTCATCCAAAGGAATACTGAAAAGTAAGAGAAGACCAATGAAAAAAGTTTTGAAATTATGTATATTCAAGGATTTAGAAAAGAAATAAAGCCTATCAAAAAGACAGGGAATATCTACTTTAAAAATAGAACGCAGTGGGAGTAAATTCACTAAGGATGCTTTTCTTTTTTCTTTTTTTTTTTTTTTTTTTTTTTTTGAGAGGTTTTCGCTATAGGGTGCGTGCGCTCACCAGACAGACAGAAAGAGACATAGAGACAGAAAGCGAGAAATCACCCCCCAGGGGGGATGGTCACGCCGCAATCCCTTCTCCTCCATTCTCCTCTCGGGATCTTGGGCACACACGCACACACGCCTGGCGTGAGTTTTAAGCCACCGGGTCCAGGACACGAACCGCGGTAGACTACATGGGAGTCCAGTGACATAGCCATTACGCTAACTGCTGGTTCCCGAGGATGCTTTTCTAGGACCTGATACCAGTCGTCTTTCTGATTTTCAATCTTCTGATGCCAGTGTAGATACCTGTTACTTCCTGTTCTCTGGGATCACACTGAGGCTAGCTAAAAGAACTTCTAATTGTCCAAGGTGTGTCTTGTACTGAAATATCCTTTGAAGTGGAGCATTTTTTGCAAAGACTCCAAAATGCTGTCCTTTTCTTTTCACGAATGATTCTGGCTTCCCCATTAAGCAGTGAGGTCTTTAAGAACCAAGACTACATTTTTTGCCACAGGGCAGGTGCCACCATGCCCACAAGTATGTTTTGTATGTTCAATATACTCATGATTAAAATGTATCTTTGCATATTTATTATTTCTCCATAAAACTCAACAGAATATCTATAATATAAAACAGGTGGTTGAGATATCTTACTGAAGCAAAACTTTTTAACACAATTGTGATCCTTTGGCCAGAATGGCATCACAATAATATTGGATTCATGTCCTAGCTATTCCACTAAGTAGAAGAATAAAATCAAGAAAGTCTGAGCTTCAGCTTCCTAGTATATTATAAGAGACACTATCTGGTTGCATCAGTTACAATGTGTGGACTGAAATATCTCATGCTTTGAAGGCTACAGGTTACTCTTTAAATCTAATTTTTTCACCATCGCATCCAAATGATTTAGTGTTTATTTCCTTCAAACAAGGTCATTCTCTTACAAAGCCACAGTATTAAGATCAAAATCAGGAAGTTAACATTAATACATTACAACTATCTAATCCTCAGACCTCATTCAAATTTTGCCATTTGTCACATTTGTCCTTTATAGCAAAAAAAAAAAAAAAAAAGAAAAGAAAGAAAGAAAAGAAAAGAAAAGAAAAGAAAAGAAAAATCCAGCTTAAAATGAGGTGCTGCATTTAGCCGTCATGCTTCTTTTGGTTCCTTCTGTTTGATAATGTTCTGTCTTTCTGACCTTAGCAGTTCTAATGATTATGGGTCAAATATTTTGCGGGATGTTCTTCTTCAGTTTGGGTTTGTCAGCTGTTCTCTCATGACTAAATTTAGTTCTGCACCTTTGGTAGGAAATCACAGAAGCAATGCCGTGTTCTTATTTTATCCTATATGTGGTATAATATTTCATTATGTTCTATTACTTGTGATGTTTAGTTTCATCATTGGATTAAAATGAACAGAGAACTAAAATAGCTTACCCCCAAAAAAGAGATTAACCCAATTAAAAGATGGGCAAATGAGCTGAATAGACAACTCTGTAAGGAAGACATATGAATGACCAAAAAACATACAAGAAAATGCTCAATATTTCTTATCATAAGGGTAATACAAATCAAAACTGCAATGAGATAGCACTTAACCCCAATCTGAATGGATAAGATTTGAAAAATAAAGAATGATAAGTGTTGGCAAAGCTGTGTTGAAAAAGGAACTCTCCTACACTGTTAATGGGAATGTAAATTAGTATAGCCAATGTGGAGAACAATATGGAGGTGCCTCAAAGACCTACAAATAAAACTACCATATGATCCTACAACTCTACTCTTGGTTATCTACAAAAAAGGATAGGAAAATGCTCACTTGGAAAAACATTTGCACATCCATATTTATTGCAGCATTTTTCAAAATTGCTAAGACATGGAACCATCCAAATGTACATGAACAGATGAATGGATTAAAAAAGTATGGAACATATATACTACAGAATACTTTCAGCCATAAAAAACAATGAGACCCTGGCATTTGATAGAAAGTGAACAAACATGTAAGATTTACTGCTAATGAATCAAGCTAGATAATGAAAGAGAGGCATTGTATGTCCCCACTCAATATAAACCAGATGTTTGTACTCTATAGCAGAGGCTGAAATACTGGACAATACAAAGGCATGGAGAGCAACCGTGGACACCAGAGACAGTGTGAGAGGAGGGTGGGAAATGGCAGAGGGTATGAGAGTGGGAATTAAGGAGAAAAAAGGAAAGAAAATAGTTAAGAAATACAAAATGGAAAATTATCTTTTGAAGATAATAGGTATGTTAATATTTTTGATTGGGCCAATATTCAGTGTATCCTGGATGGGAAAATTCATTTTGTATGCTGTAATAATACACAGTGAATGAATGTAAAATAAATTTGAGAAAAAAAGAAAAAGAAAGATACATTGAAGAGTATAGGACGACAGTTTTACATGACTTGCATCATCCCTCCCCCAAACCTAGGCAGCAGACTGAACAGTGAAATACCATCCACTTAGAGAAAAAGAAGGAAGTGAGCCTTTGGAGACTTTGCCTTGGGACCCAACACTGGGCCTACTGCCATAAACCCAGATCCAGGCAGGCCCCCAAAGCCCTAGATCCCCTGCTAACTGAGCTTCTAGACCTATCCCAGCAGAAAGACAAAATGTAAGGAATCAATATACAACTAGAGAAAAATCACTTCTCCTCAAAGGAAGACAGCAAAAGAGAAAGAAAAACAAATATTTACAAAACAACCAGAAAATAATTATCAAAATGACAGTAGTAATCAATAATTATTTTGAATATAGATAGATAAATTTCTCCAATCAAAAAACAGAGTAGTTAAATGGATATATTGTAAAAACAGAACATAACTATGTGCTGCTTGCTTACAAGAGACTCACATTGCTTTTATGAACACAGGCTGAAAGTAGAGAAATGAGAAAAAAAAAAATTCCACACAAATAGTAACTGTAAGAGTAGGAAGAGCTACACTTATATGAGAAAAAACAGATACTAGGTCAAAAACTGTAAACGAGACATAGAAAATCATTATAGAATAATAAAAGGGTTAGTTCAGCAAATGTATATAACAATTATAAATATATGTGCCCAACATCAGGGCACATAAATATATAAAGCAAATTTTAATAGATGTGAAGAGTCAATCTGCAATACAATAACAGTAGAGGACTTCAACTCTACTCTCAGCAACAGACAGATTACCCATACAGAAAATCAATAGAAAAACATCAAGCTTAAACTACACATGGACTAATGGACCTGGACCTAATAGGCATATAAAAATAGTTCATACAACAGCTGCAGAACACATTTTCTTCTCAAATACACATGCCATGTTCTCCAGGAAAGACCATATATCAGGGCATAAAACAAGTCTTAAATTTAAGAACATTTAAACCATATCAAGTAACTTTTATAACCACAAGGCATATTTCTAATATAAAACTAGCAATAAAAAAAAAAAAACAGGAGAAATCTCGGAAAATTTACAAAAACATGAAAATAAAACATGTTCCCAAACAATGAGTAAATTAAAAAGGAAATTTAAAAATAGCTTGACACAAATAAAAATGGAAACACAATATACCAAAACTTATGAAATACTGAAAAGCAATTTACAGAGGGAAATTGATAGCAAAAAAAATTTACATAAAAAAACTCAAATAAAATAACACTACACCTCAAAGAAAAGCAACAACAACAAAATAAAAAACTCAGCTCAAAGATAGAAGAATGAAAGAAATAATAAAGATCAGAGCATAAATAAAATAAAATTAGAAAATAGTAGAAAAGATCGATAAAACTAAGAGTTGAGTTATTGAAAAGACAAAGAAAATTGACAAATCAATAGGTAGACTAGCTAAAAGAGAGAAAGAAAAGACATTTAAAAAATCATTCATTAAAAAGAAGAAATTACAACTGATACAACAAAGATGCAAAGGAACGTGAAAATAATAAATAATTATACACCAACAAGCTTGATAACCTAGAAAATGGATAAATTTCTACAAACATACACTCAACCAATATTGAATTTTTGAGAAATAAAAAATCTGAACAGACCAATAATTAATAAAGAGATTAAATCAGCAAAGTCTCTCATCAAAGAAAAGCCAGAAACCTAATTACTTTACTGCTAAATTCTAGCAAACATTTAAGAACTAATTCAAATTCTTCTCAAACTCTTCCCAAAATATTAAAGAGGAGGGACTACTTGTAAGCTCATTTTTCAAAGCCAGTATTACCCTGGTACCAAAGCCAGACATAGATACTACCAAAAAAAAAAAGAAAAAAAAAAAAAAGAAAAGAAAAGAAAAGAAAACTCTAAGCCATTATCCCATTGAACAAAAATACAAAAATTCTCAATAAACTATTAACAAACCAAACTCAACAGCACATTAAAGAGATCATTAAGCATGATCAAATGAGATTCATTCTGAGGATGTCACATTGGCTCAACATAGGCAGAATATAAATCTGATGCCTCACATTAACAGAATGAAAGACAAAAAAATAAAAAACTACAATTAAGGCCAGCAGGTGGCATGGTGGTTAAGTCGCTGGACACTCCCACATGGCTGACCACGGTTCAAGTCCTAGACCTGATGGCTTGCTTTCTCACTTTCCCTCGGTCTGTGTGTCAGTCTTTCTCTGGTCAAATGAAAATAAATGAATGAATGAATAAATACGAGTAAATAAATAATTCTTTTCAAAAAAAAAAACTACAATCATTTCAATAGATACAGAAAAAGTATTTGACAAAACTCAACATTCTTTCATGATAAAAGCTGTCAACAAACTAGGTATAAAGAATTGTACCTTAACACAATAAAGACCATACATGACAAACCTGCAGCTAATGGCATATAAATGGGGAAAGCTTTCCATCCAAGATCAAAACCAAGACACAAATACCCACGCTCAACATTTCTATTAAAATTAGCACGAGTCCTAGCTAAAGCAATTAGGCAAGAGGGGAAAAAAAGAAAAGACATCCAAATTGGAAATGAATGAGCGAAATGGTCTCTCTTTGCAGATGACATTATATCATATACAGCAAATATTTAAGAACTAATTCAAATTCCAACTCCACCAAAAAAATTGTTAGAACTAAGAACAAATTAAATTACATTTAGTATACAAAATCAACACATAAAAATCAGTAGTATTTTTATACACTAATAGTGAACTAACTATCTGTTAAAAAATCAAGAAAACAATCTCATTTACAACAGGTATAAAAGTAAAATAAAATATGTAGGAGCCCAGCCATAGTGGCTCAGTAGTAGTGCAATTCCTGGAATGCCTGAGGACATACAGAAGACTGAGCTTCAATTCCTGAGTCAACCTGTACACACAAGTGCACAATAAACAAGATATGGAAATGACTAAAGTATCCAGCAATGGATAAATGGATAAAGAAAATGTGGCGTATATATACACAACAGAACACTATTCAGCCATAAAAAAGAAACATATATGAGCCTAGGGGAAAGTAGGTTAAATGAAATAAACCAGGCATAGAAAGAAAAATATCTTATAAACTCACTTATATGTGGAATCGAAAATAATCTGATCTCTTTCAAGTAGAGAGTAGAGTAGCTGAGGTGGTCAACAAGAAAGAGGGGACTGGAGAGATCTTGGTCAAATGATGCATAATTATATTTACAACAGAAGGAACAAATTTCAAGATATTACCTTTTGTATAGCAAGGTAACAACCATAGATTGTTGTATGATTACCACAAAAATGATAATGATATGAGGTAATGCATTTGTTAATTAGGTAGAATTAACCATTACACAATGCATATATATTTCAAAATATCACAGTGAATACAACAAAAACACAATGTTGGGACCAGCAGATGATGAAACAGTTACATCACTGGACTCCCACATGGTCAACCACAGTTTGAGTTCCAGATCCAGTGGCTTAAACTCATGTGGGGTGTATGTGTGCCCAAGATCTTGAGAGGAGAATGGAGAGAAGGGATTGCAGCGTGGCCATCTCCCCTGGGGGGTGATTTCTCACTTTCTGTCTCTCGGTCTCTCTGTCTTTCCAGTGAGCACATGCACCCTATAGCAAAAACCTCTCTTAAAAAAATACTATGTTATGTGTCAATTTTTAAATTAAAAAATTAATAAATCATTCCCATTATAAAACACACACACACACACACAAAGAAATCACTAGGATACATTCCCACTAAATCAGACATATTTCTATAAAAGTATAACTCAATTAAATTATTAATTGATTCAAAAAGCATTCACTAAGCACCTAAAAGGTACCAGGAATAATAACAACTTTCATTAATATTCTCCAGAAAATGAAGAGACTTTAATTTGTGCTCAGGTTTTTGATACTCTATTATATCTTTTTTGTAACTTCAGTTGTTCCTTTTGTTCTACATGTTCCAGTTTCATTCTGTGGAACTATTATTATACTGAAATTAGAACTCCAATATCCAACATTTCTCCTTTATTGCTTTAAATTATCTTTTAATCTTCCTTTAAAAGACATATATTCTGTCCTACACATTTCTAGTTTATTTTCCAAAATGTCAGTTCTGCCAAAAAATACAATCAAAATAATTCTTTTACCCCTCATTCTATTGAGTGCTACTACCAGCTCAATTTCATTTTCATCCATTTTTTTTCTGTCTTATACTGTTTCTCACTTTTTTTTTTTTTTTTTTTTTTTTTTTTGAGAGGTTTTCGCTATAGGGCGCGTGCGCTCGCCAGACAGAAACTTAGAGACAGAAAGCAAGAAATCACCCCCCAGGGGGGATGGTCACGCCGCAATCCCTTCTCCTCCATTCTCCTCTCAGGATCTTGGACATGCATGCACACGCGCCCAGTGTGAGTTTTAAGCCACTGGGTCCAGGACGTGAACCGCGGTCGACTATGTGGGAGTCCAGCGACATAGCCATTACGCTAACTGCTGGTTCACTGTTTCTTACTTTTAAAGATATTTTAGAAGTCTTTTATGAGAGGGGTTGGCAGGTGGTGTGGTGGTTAAGGCACTGAACTCTCACATGGCCAACCATGGTTCAAGTAGTGGATATGGCAGTTTGTTTTCTCTATTTCTCTCTCTCTCTCTCATATCGAATTTAAAAATAAAATAATAATAATGAATAAAATTAAATAAATAATTTTTTTCAAAAAATGTCTTTTATGAGAGAGAAATGGAGACAGAAAGAAGTGAACAGGAACTCCAAATGGAATCTTTACACCACAACCCACAATTCACCTCACCTCAACCAGCCTGAATCATGTGCCCACAAATGTACATGCCTGGTGTGTAAAGGGAAATCACAGGACATGAACCCAGGACATTCCTTTGTGAGTCTGAGTGCATTATTACTGTGCCATTTCCTGGACCTGTCTTTTATTTTTAATGTCGTTAAAACATAATGTGAGGATTCAAGCATAATTTTCCATGCTTCTAGACATTGTACAATTCCAGCCCAGAACAGGCACCCAGTAAATAAGTTACAAGTAATAGAAACACCAATGGCAAAATGTGATAACTGGGAAAAACATTTGTCTCAGGATGTCATCTTACCTGTACACAGAAGGTCAGTGTCATAGAAACTGGAACATGATCGGAACACAGTTCAGGTAACCACACAACTAATAGCATAATGTGGCCTGAAACATACCTAGGACAAAATGCAATTGAGCAAAAGTTGTTTCAACACCTCCATGCAGAATCTTATATAAGACTTGGAGGGTTGTTACATAACTAGACATGAATAGGTAGAATTATAGGTGGTATGGATAGTAGTTCAGTTAGTACTGAGGTAGTTAAATAACAGCATTTGCAAGGTATTAACTATATGCCAAGCACTGTATCAAGAATTTTTTTTTTTTTGGAGAGATTTTCGCTATAGGGCGCGTGCGCTCGCCAGACAGACAGAGAGAGACATTAGAGACAGAAAGCGAGAAATCACCCCCCAGGGGGGATGGTCACGCCGCAATCCCTTCTCCTCCATTCTCCTCTCGGGATCTTGGGCACGCACACACACGTGCCCAGCGTGAGTTTTAAGCCACTGGGTCCGGGACGTGAACCGCGGTCGACTACGTGGGAGTCCAGCGACATAGCCATTATGCTAACTCTGGTTCCCTCAAGAATTTTTTTAAAGATATTTTTGCTATATATAGGGCTCATGCGCTCACTGGAGAAACAGATAGACAGAAAGCAAGAAATCACTTTCCTGAGGGGTGGAGGGATGGCCATGCCACAGTCCCTCTTCCTCCATTCTCCTCTTGGGATTTTAGGCACGCATACACATGTTTCTAGCATGAGTTTCAAGTCACAGGGTCCAGGACTTGAACTGTAGTCCATTACATGGAAGTCCAGTACCTCAACCATCACTCCACTTACTGGCCCTCTGTTTCAAAACTTTTTCAAATAATATTCACTCAACCTTCATAACAATTTTATAAGAACATCATCATTGTTATCTTCCCATTTAGGCATGCATAAGACACATACATAATATGGACTAGATAACATCAAGGCCCTTTCCATCTCTAAAACCATTAAAATTTTGGAGAACTATTATCAGTTTGTTAGATTAAAGAAATATAACTTCTACCCTAACCCTCTTCAAGTCAAATCCAAAAGAAAAGATAAAATAGAATACTTTTCCTTTGCCTAACGTAAAATCTGAAAAACTTGGACATGGGCCGGAAGAAAGACTAGGCACTCATTTGTTCCAGGGTTTTTGGAACTCACACAAAGTGATTCCAAGTTTGTGCTGAACCAAAGAGGAGAGGGGATCACATTCCAACAAAAACTTGGAAATAGAACAGGTCAGATCATAAACCCTAGAGACACTCTCCAGGAAAAGTTCCTGGCCATCCTTCCTTCTGGGAAAGATTTCTCTCAAGAGCCACTGTGTCCCCTCAGGACATCATTGTAAGAGTGTGTAATGAACAACAATTACTCTAACTTTGACCTGAAGACATGGAGAGTCATGTTTCAGGAGACTTTAAAAACTAGTGAAAAAATAATAATAATTCTCAATACTCTCTATGCTATATGACCCACCCTGCTTTGTCAGGAGGACCCAGAAAGCTTTGTCTTCAAGCTCCATCCAAGGAAACTCTCCATTCATTCTGATTTGGGTTCAGAAACTTGGGGCTTCTCTTTACAAACCATCCCTGTCCTGTCTTCTCCACTTAACCAACAGAAAACCAGGAACCTGCTCTCTAGTATGTCGGCCTCTATAAAGAAATGTTAGTAGGTGTTGGACCACGTAGCTGTCAGCTTCCCATTTGTGGAAAAACATGAAGACCACAGGTCAGGAACTTTCTGATAACATTGGAGCTGACTCCCCAGGTAGAGGCTATGGACTCTGAAGAAATAAACTTTATAAACTTTATGACAGCAACATCAAGATACAGATAGCCCCTAATAGCACTACATGCATTATCTCCTTTGATCATCAGAAAACCTCCACAAGGTAAGAATTATTGTGCCATTTTATCTGGTGAAATAGAATTATTATAGCATTCTATTAAATGTTGTTATCAGGTGAGATGAATTGCAAAATATCACACAGAGAGATAGTGATAAAACTAGATTCAAACCCTGGCCTACCTCTAGGACCCAAGTTCTCAAGATCTGATCAGGAAAGAGTGGAGAGAGAAAGAACCCTCCCCTCTGACCATACATCTCCTTGGGTTCTTGTCCATGAACACAGGATCAGGAATGGGTACTTCTGATCTGACTGTCTCAACGCCAAGCTCTTTCTACCTCCTGAAATAATACTGTATGTGTTGCATGTGTTGAGTGCATATACACTCATAAGGTGTTGTCTTAGAGAGGAGCTGTAAAATGCTTTCTATTCCACCTGCTATGGTGCATTTTAATAGGCCCTTCACAAAATTATGTCAAACCTCTGATGAGTTTAACTATTAAAGAAATCTGAAAGCACTCAGAAGATCTTTGGTCTTGTCTGTTCCTACACATCACAGAGGAAAGCACGTCACGTCTTTTGTCTCTGAAAAATTGTTCTCAACACCAACACACTTATGTGGCTGATATCTCAGAGCACAAAAACTTCCCAGAAAAGTGGATATTAATGTCATCAACCTTTAATATTCTGAATTAATTCCAATGAACTCAAAGACCTATCTCTGCCATCATGTTGATGTACCTCCCGGTGCCTCTCTGGTGGTCTATAGATCTGTTTATCTCTTCATTTGGAGTTTCCACAAAAATTATCTCTCCCTGTGAAAACATTCTCATATCCAGAACTGAGGATCTCTGTCCTCAAGTCCCTATGCTCAAAAATACGTCTCCTCTGATTCCTGGTTTCTGTAGTTCCTGCATTGATTACCAGTTATTTCTCCTGCAATTTTTTTTGAAATCATTTTTTTAAGTCTCAAATGGCATATGTGCTCACCACTGAGAGACAGAGATATAGAGAAAGGAGGATAAAGCACCCCCAATAGGATGTAGTCATACTGTAATCCCTTCTTTCCATTTATCTGTCCTGTCAGGGTTTTGGACTCATATGTACACTCACACATGTTTTTCAAGACAACAGGGACAGAATTCAAACTGCAGAATGCATCAGTCATGTGGGATCCAAATCCCTTAACCCCAAGGTCACAGAACAAATGCAAACTTTACTTTTTAAATCACCTTGCAATTACACAGGTTATTATTTAAAATGCTGTCACAAACATTTAATCATTCAATGCTTATGATAAAATGCCTATGTTTACATAAACAAAAAGCTCTACTACCAGAAAGAGTTACTGAACTCACATCCACTATAATAACTCTTATTATCTAGTGAATAAAGTATGAAGTCCTTGCACTGGATAAAAATCCTCACAATATAAAACCCAAATGTTTCCAGGCTAATTTCTTCCTTTTTCCCTGGATTGTAGGGTACCCTCTGGTCCTGAGAGAGATGCATATTTTGTCTGAAATTTCCTTCTGGATTTTTTGTCCTTGAGGTTTTTCTCCACAGTGAGAAACAGATTTCATCTATTAAATGATGGCTAAAGAATGAGTATTTTTTTTTTTAAGAGAGATTTTTGCTATAGGGTGTGTGTGCTCACCACAGAGACAGACAGAAAGAAAGAGAGAAATCACCCCCTGGGAGGATGGCCATGCAGCAATCTCTTCTCCTCCATTCTCCTCTATGGATTTGGGCGCACACACACACACACACACACACACACACACACCCGGCGTGAGTTTTAAGTTGCTGAGTCGAGGAGTACAGTGACATAACAATTACAACATCTGCTGGTCTCAAGTCTTTTTTTTAATGGATACAATCACATTTCCATATTACAAATATCTGTTTCAGTTCAGTAAACAGACATCTCTATACACAAGGATAGTTCAGAAAGGAAGAACAGAACTAAGAAAGAAACTGGTTGCTAGAAAAAGTTACAAAATTGAGGAAAAATCATTAAATGACTAAAGAGGCAAAAAAATGTTTGCCAATTAATGGGAATTAGATGGTATTAGAGAGAGAATACAGCAGGAAAATTTCTATGAAGCAAAATAACTGAGCAAACAGTAAGCATGTGGGTAAGAGTATAGCAAATATGAGTGAAAGTTACAGGACGATAGTATTTAGAAATGTTGTGCACTGGAAAATATTGAGGAAATACTCCCTTATGGGCTTAAGTTTCTGAGTACAAAGGAAAGTGACACCTTAAGGAAAGAGTTCATGCAGCATATCATGGTGAGTTTGGGGTTTCCATCAAAACTGGAAAAGGTTTTGATGCATTGCCAAGGATAGTGGAGAGAAGGAGGATCACCGGAGAGTTTTGAAAGTCCAAATGGAATTGAGCAGCAGGAACTCTGATACCAGTAAGTATGATTTCTTCCTATCCCTTGACTAACCCAGAAGAGATAACTGAAAGTATGAATAGACTGTAGGAAGATTAGATATTTTTTGGAAATATGCATTGTGGCAAAGGAAGAGATGAAAGTGCCATAACTAGACTGGCTACCTGAGATGCAATACAGAGCTTAAGAGGCTAGAGATCACCATTAAGTCAAAGAGCAGATATAGACTAAATGAACAAACTAGAAAGGGGAGTACAATAGGACAATTAAATAATATTATCAAAAGATTGCCCAAATCTATCTCTACTTGATCCACTTACTATTTTCCTTCACCAAACCTGAATCATTCTTCCACTGTATCTTTATCGCTTAGCATGTTCTTCCCCATAAATAAACCAATGTTTATTCTTAATCTCTTTATAAGAAACACTATCTCTCACCTTCAAAGATACACGGACTTGAGTCATCCAGCTCCATAGCCACACTCTACCAAATTATCATCAAACATGTGAAATCTTTATTTCAATAAATGTGTATATTATGATGTTGTTAAAACATCAGAACATCACAAAAAATAATACAAAAAAAGCTCATCATCTAGATTTAACAAACAGACCACTGGGTCACATTTGTTCCAAATTAAAATAATAGTGATAATTAATATTACAGATACACTTGAAATTCTTTTTGTTCTCAAATCTTATTTTACTGCCTCTCACTCCAGAGATAACCACTATTCTATGGTTTATAATATAATTCCATTCAGCATTTATACTTTACTACATAAGAGTTTATTAATACTTTGAATTAAAATGTACAAATATTTTGTGATATGCCAAAAATCTTCTAAGAACTTTTGCTTTCTATTCCATTTTTTTCTTATTTATTCATGAGAATCTATTCATTTAACTGTTGTACAGAATTCATGAATAAGGAAAAGCACAATGTACTTACTCACCCCTCCCTGGGTAGAAAATGTCTAAGTTTCCTAGTGACAACATACATCCTAGTACATATCATTTGAGCCTATGTGCTAGTGATTCTCTAGGGTGAATCAGGAAGCAGAGTTGCTGGGTCAGAGATGTATGAGTTTCAGCTTTCCTACTTATAGCCTAATTATTTTACAAATCCTCATACTAATGTCTCTATATTTTTCCAACACTTGAAATTATCAGTTTCATACTTTACATACTCCAAGATGAAGAATCTTACTTAAATTTTGGTTTTGGTTTAGTTAAAGTTCTTTTCTCTTGCATATTAAGCATGACACTTTCCTCTCTGTCTTGCCTATTCAAGTCTATTGTCCATTATTTCCTCCTGAATTATTTTAGTCCCTTTCTTATTTGTGTACAGGGTTCTGTGCATTCTGATTACTACTCCTATACTGAATGTGTGTGTAGTAGATTCCTCTTTCCAGTGCATGACTAGTCTTTCCCATTCTTTAGTGATGTCTTTTTCTTTAAAGAGTTGTAAGTATTAATATTTACAATATCTTATGTTTTATACATTTGTGCCTGGCTTAATAAATCAATTCCTATGTGGTCAAGCTGCAATTCCCTCATATACATATTTTCCCCTATTTTCCTCTAAATGAAGTTTTGTTTTTCACAATTCTTTAGAAACAATTTTCTTCTTAATTCTATTATCCTACACACATTTTTTAATCAGCTGACTAAATTTCATGTTTAAAAGAAATCTGTAGGAGCTGGCCCCATGGCCTGGTGGTAAAGAGAGCAGGATTCCACCTTGCTAATCATGTGGTTGACCCCAGCTGCTGGGGCTTGTAAAACATGCTGAGCATGTATGTACACATGCCAAAATCCTAGTAGGTTGAAGAAATGGAAAAAGAATGTGGTGTAACTGTGCCCCACTAGGGGTTGAGTCCTCACTCTCATTTTCTCTCTCTCTCTCTCTGTCTCTCTTGCTCTCACTCTCACTCTCATTTTCACTCTCATTCTCTCTCTTCCAGTCTTTCTCTGGCAATTGCATACCCCCTCTGGCAAATTTAAACAACAACAACCAACAACAACAAAAAAAACAAAAAACAAAAAAAAAAAAAAAAAAAAAAAAAAACCAGAAATCTGTGGTATTTGGATTAGGATTGCATTAAATTCAGAGACTGCTTGGGAAAAAACTGACATTTTTATAAAATTGAGGCTTTCAATTAATATTATTTATTTTCCCATAGTTAGTTAATTTTTGAAAGCAGTTTTAGACTTCTACTACTAGAATTATTTCTAGATTCTTTAAACCTTTTATTGCTTTTAGAGTTTTTTCTAAAATTATATTTCCTAATTAGTGTTATTTAAGTATAAAAACAGGATTTTTTAAAATTAGTTTATAACAAAGAAACTTACTGATATCTACAGTTTATCTAAAGATTCCCATGGGCTTTCTTTGTAGACAATTACATATTCTATGAATTTATCCTTTTATTCTCTTTCCAGTTATTAGATAGCAAAATTCAAGTGTTCTTTTCATAAATAAGACAACACTTCAAGTATTTTATACAGACTCATAATCATCTCCAAGCTTCATATGGATCCATGACCACATCCTCTGTATCCAAGGAACATAAACATTCCATAGCCCAATCCTTAGGGCCTACCTCCTTCCTGACTGGAAACCCCAAGGGGCCACTACAGCATCAGCTATGGTTTAAAATTCTTGCTCTGAGTTTTGTTTTTGTTTCTCATACCAAGATATTCCCATTTTTTTCCTTTTAGATTTGGTTATATATTTTGTTGAGGTTTTATTTTTATCTACAATTTTATGTGTTCAAATAGGAATGTAATGTGTCAATATCAGCTTATTCAGTCATGTTGCCAAGAGTCTCACCTCTTACATTCCAATACCATATAAGCTAGCCATAGTGTCTGAGCCCTGCGTGTTTCTTGAGCCCTTTTAAACCTAAGACATTGGGATGCTATGTGAAGATGGAGAAAGGCATCTCAGTAGATTAAATAATATTTAAAAAAATAAAAACCTTTTTTAGGTGTGGAGGTAAGAATGTACATAATACATCTTATCTAACACATAGATAAGAAAAAAATTAGACATACATTCCCCATGCCTAGCATATAATTCATACATGTACTATGAAACATAGAGCAGTGTTGATTAAATTAATTATAGATTATGTTTTTAGTTCCATTTTAAGTAGAATTGTCTTCTAAAACATTAGTGCATTCCTTATGATAGCCTCAGCTACTGTAACAAATCAATCACAAAATATGAAATGGCACAAATAGAATAAAGTTTACTTCTCTCTTTTGGTACAATCTCAAAGGGTATTTTGGTGGTGGTGCGCTCCTGGATGTGGAGAATATAAGTGACATAGGCTCATTTCATCATGTGACTCCATCATCCCACTCAGCATCCTTACCATTTGTATCCAGCAGACACAAGAGAAAAAGAATGTGTAGAAACCCAGAACTGGGCACTGAAATGGGTTGGCTAGAATTCAGGCACATGATCACATCTCACTGCAAGGGAGGCCAGGAAATGAGGAATAATTAAGTGTCCAGAAAGAAGACAATAACATGGATTTGAGCGAGCAGAGTGTAGTCTCTGCCATAATTAGTATTTCTAAGAGCGTAACATGGATCAAAAAAGCTGAAAAGTTAAGGGAATATTTCAATATTTCATGATGAAAATTACAGTGATTTAAGCTACAACACTGAGATGTTAGGTAGAAAGACTGAGTTACATAATAATAATTTCATATGAAGACTCAAGACCAGATGTAGATGTGAGTGATAGGCTGGGTGAAAACCACACATGTAGAGAACTTAAAAAATAAATTGGGATTTATCATACATGTTAAATGTAAACTTATGGGTGACTACAATGAATGATAATCCAGAATAATCTATGTGGACAAGATAAAAATAAGCAATTTATGGTTTCCTCCCTGGGAAATATTGCAATCCTATTATGCTGACTGTGTAGAGTATGGGATTTGGTCTATCATGTTGGTAGGATAACTAAATGCAAAATATAAATGAAGAGATCAGATCTAGAGATATAAACATGAGAATTTACTAAGTGATAGTTGAAGCCACTATGGAGTTGCATGAGTCACCAAAGGAAATAATTAAGCACAGAAAGAAGATTGGAGAGCAAAGAACAGTGATTACTTATTGGAGGAGTTTCCAAAGAAATAAAACTTAATAAAGGAGGTGGTCGGAGACTGCTTTGGAAGGGGGACATCTGAAGAGGAAAATCACAGAGTTTGTTTTGATAGGATATAATCTAGTAGTTCTCGAGATTAACAATTTTCTTTTCCATGTCTAGACTACTATGACATACAGGGTTCTAGGTTTACTCTGACTTTGGCCAATGGAACAATTCCTAATTTCCAAGCCGATCCTTCTACTAGTAGACCCCATAGGCTGGTATATTTTTCCAAAGACTCCAAAATACTTTCTTTTCCTTATCATGTGTTACAAAGTTAGTTTGTGATTCGAGCTTCTCCATCAAACTTTAAGGTCCTTGAAAGCAGAGACAGTCTTCTACTTTGAATGAATGTATGAATGAACTACATATTTATTTATGAAAAATGTATAAATAAATGTATACTTATGACAAAGACTCTAGACCATGAAACATAAATTTTACTTCTTAAATTATTCAAGCCTAGCTATTTGAGTGGTAGTGCTGGACATTGAGAGGATGGACACCCGTGATTCATAGATTGCTCAGTCATCCAGAGACAAATGACAATTAGATCTATTGATGACCAGAAATTTTTCTCCAAGGATTATGTATCTCTAGATATAATAAACTCAGGTATAGAAACAGCTTATCACTTCAGTCAAAAGCGGTGGATACAGAAGATTATAACGCACAGTAACTTCACTATCAGTTCTGGATTCTTCTCTCCTTCATACTAAAGAAAACATGAAGGAAGAAAACCAATCCTCTGTCCTAGAGTTCATCCTCCTTGGAGTTACTGGTCAGAAGAAACAGGAAAATTTCTTCTTCATCCTCTTCCTCTTCATTTACCCCATCACAGTGACTGGAAACCTGCTCATCATCTTGGCCATTCATGCAGACAGTCGCCTTCACAATCCCATGTATTTTTTCCTTGCCAATCTGTCCTTTGTTGATATCTTCTTAACATCTGTAAGTATCCCTAAGATGTTAATCAACCATCTCTTGGGTAGCAAAGCCATCTCCTTTGAAGGATGCCTAACACAGATGTATTTCATGATATCCTTGGGAAACACAGACAGCTATATTTTGGCTGCAATGGCATATGATAGAGCTGTGGCCATCAGCCGCCCACTTCATTATATAACAATTATAAGCCCACAGTCTTGTGTCCTATTGGTTGTTGGGTCTTGGGTGATTGCGAATGCTAATGCCCTCCCTCACACTCTGCTCACAGCAAGATTGTCTTTCTGTGGCAACAACAAAGTAGCCAATTTCTACTGTGACATCACCCCTTTACTCAAGCTGTCCTGCTCTGACATCCACTTTAATGTGAAGATGATGTACCTAGGGGTTGCTGTTTTCTCTGTGCCATTACTATGCATCATTATCTCCTATATTCATGTCTTTTCTACGGTCTTTCGAGTTCCATCCACCAAGGGTGTGCTCAAAGCCTTCTCCACCTGTGGCTCCCACCTCACAGTTGTTCTTCTGTATTATGGGACAGTCATGGGCATGTATTTCCGTCCTCTGACCAGTTACAGCCTGAAGGATGCAGTGATAACTGTGATGTATATGGCAGTGACCCCAATGTTAAATCCTTTCATCTATAGTCTGAGAAACCGGGACATGAAGGCTGCCCTACATAAACTCTTTAGCAAGAGAATATCCTCACAACCAATGTGAGATCATAAATAGGATACTGTAATCATCAATTACAATGTACTTAAAAATCTAGCTCTCCTGTCATCAAACTATAAGGAGCTACCTTTGATCTTTCCAGCCTGAAATTCCTTTTCTCAGAAACTTTGTACAGTCAGATGAGATATCTTATAAACATCACTTTCAACACATTTCTGCTCCTTCTGACAGAGAGGAAGCACAGAAATATTGGATTCACTTTTTACAAGCAAAATGATAAATAGTGATTGAATGTTTAAAAAAATTGGAATAATAATACTAATAATAATCTGGAAAAAAATGAAAAGCTATTGGATGATGATGATGGGGATTTTAATGTCCCTGTATTGACTAATATGAATGGTATGCCTTCTGGAAAAAGAAATGTAATACACTGTAAAGTTATATGTGATTCAATGTAATATAAACAAGATTATGATAATAATAAAAATTTTAAAAAAAGAAATATTGGATTCATGCCCCATCTATACTACTGACTTCCAGTGTAAAGTTTGGAAAGTCTGAGTCTCTTCTTTCATATCTACATACTAGGAGTAATAATATCTCTCCTGCCTTTGTTACAGAGTATGAATTATAATTATTCATGCTCTGAACACTATTAATAACTATCTGCATGTTAATTTTTATTTGACTGTTGTGTTTAATTACTCATAATAGATTTGCAAGCCTCTGAGAGCAGGAGCTATCTTAACACATGACTGTATCTTGACTATCATAGTCATATAATTCATCCAATAAATCTTGGTAAAGGTAGAATGAGTGAATTAAAATAGTTGTCTCAAGGGCTAGCAAGTGGCATGGAAGTTAGGGTGCTGGATCCCATATGAATGACCGCAATTTTCAAATCCCAGACCAGTGGCTGGAAAATCATGGTGGGCACATGTGGGCCCAAAATCCCAGTAGCTGAAATTCTGAATATTGTGAGATTTAGAGAATTCTTTGCCCCTCACTGTACTGGTTGTAAAAAGAGTGAAATTCTCCTTCATAAAACCGATTGCAAAACTTATCCTGTGATCCCCACACTGGAGGACACAGTAGAAGGGAGAAAATAGCACAAAACTATTTCACAGTAAGGGAAATACACAAGCTCAAAATTATAGAATCCTTCTCCAACAAATTAACCAAAAGCAAATACATTATTAAATGACTAAAAATCAGAGGAGAGCCTCAAGGATGAGAGAATCAAGTAATACATCTCCAGCAAGGAAATACTTTACTTCATCTCCATGTAGAGAAAATTTAGAGGATGTTAAGAATATGTCAGAAAAAGAATTTAGAATATTATGGTAACAAAACTCTATGAGATGCAAGAGAAAATATATGTTGAGAACCAAGAGATGAGGAAGTCCTTCCATGATATGAAAGATTTGTAAACCATAAAAAAGAATCAAACAGAACTGTTAGATATGAAGGCTGTAATACAGGAAATCAAAACCTCCCTCAAAAATATTAAAAGTAGGCTAGACCATGCAGAAGATCAAATCTCTGGAATAGGAAAAAAAAAAAAAAAAAAAAAAAAAAAAAAAAAAAAAAACCCTCTGACCTAGAAAAAATAATAAAAAATACTGAGAAAATACTGAGGATACATACAAGAAATACTAGATACCATGAAATGCCCAAGTATCCGAATAATTGGTATCCCAGAAGGTGCAGAAACTAAGAAGGGCATTGATTATCTATTCCATAAAATTCTGGAAGAAAATTTTCCAAGTCTAGAGAGGTGCTCAAACATCCAGACCCAAGAAATACAAAGAACCCCGAGTAGAATCAATCCAAGAAGATCCTCTCCATGGCACATCATAGCTAGATTGGTTAAAACCACAGACAAAGGCAAGATACTAAGATTGGCAGGAGAAAAACAGCAAACCACTTACAAAGGCTATCCCATCAGGCTGACAATTGACCTCTCATCAGATACAATGCAAGCAAGGAAAGAATGGGGAAATATATTAAAAATGTTAAGTGAAAAACAATTTCAACCAAGAATATTATACCCGGAAGATTACCTTTCATATGGGAAAAGAAGATACAAACATCTCAGATAAACAAAACCTGAAAGAATTTATCAACTCTAGACCAGCTCTTCAAGAAATTCTGAAAGGAGTACTATACCAAAAAAACTAAAGACAGACAGACAGTAATAAGAAAATAAAAAACAATCAAGTATATGACCAATTTAGGGACAAGTCTGGAAATATTGAAAATAATGTTGAATGTTAATGGATTAAAATCTCTGATCAAGAGACACAGACTGGCTGAATGGATTAAAAATCAGAAACCCTTCATCTGCTACCTACAAGAAACCCATCTCATAGATAAAAACATACATAGATTAAAAGTGAAGGGCTGGGAAAAAATACGTAAATAGAAACCAAAAAAGAGTGGGAGTCACTATGCTGATTTCAGACAAAATAAGTTTCAAGACAAAAACCATAAAAACATACAAAGAAGTGCATTATATACTAGTAAAAAGACTAATTCACCAAGAAGATATAACACTTAAAATATCTATGCATCCAACTCAGGAGCACCCAAAAATCTAAAGAAAAGACAGCTAGATCTAAAAGGAGAGATAGACTGTAATATAATAATTCTTGGAGATCTCAACACCCCATTATCTCCTTTATAGAGTTCAATGAGATTAAATATAAGCAAAGAGATTCAGGACTTAAAAGATAACATATATCATATGAACTGGACAAACATCTATAGACCTTTCCACCTCCCCCCCTCCAAAAAAAAAAAAAAATATATATATATATATATATATACTTTTCTCAGCCCTGCTTGGTACCTTCTCAAAGACTGACCACAGGATAGGGCACAAAATCAGCCTTTACAGATTCAAAGGCATAGAAACTATATCTAGCATCTTCTCCAACCATGAAGGAATTAAACTTGATATTAATCTCAGGAAAAGCCCTCAAAAATACATAAATACATGAAAACTAAATAACCTACTTCTGAATGACTTAAGGACTACTGAAGAGATTAAGACTGAAATCAAAAGATGCATGGAAACAAATGATAATGAGTACATGAGTTTCCATAATTTACAGGACACTGTAAAAGCAGACATAAGAGGGATGTTCATAGCAATTAGTGTGCACAAGAAAAAGATGAAAAGTGGTGAAAGGACAACCTAACATCATGCTTCAGGGAATTGGAGAAACAACAACAGAAAAATCCAAAAAAATGTCAGGAGAAAATAAATAATAATGATTCAAGCAAAAAAATGGAATAGAAAATAAGCAAACTATACAGAAAATAAATGAGAGCAAAAGCTGGTTCTTTGAAAAGATAAACAAGATTGACACACCATTAGCTAGACTGATTAAGATGAAGAGAGAAAGGAACCAGATGCATAAAATTTGCAACAACTCAGGCAACATTACAACAGACATAATAGAAATATAAAACATCATTAGAGGATACTATAAGTGACTATATGCCAAAAAAGAAGAATACCTGGATGAGATGGACTAATTGCTGGACACATATAATCTACCAAGATCAACTCAGGACATAGAAAGCCTAAATAGGCTCATAACAATCCAGGAGATTGAATCAGTAATAAATAACCTCCCAACAAAGAAAAGTCCAGGTCCTGATGGCTTCACTGCTGAATTTTACAAAACTTATAAAGAAGAGGTAACCCCCATTTTACTCACACTGTTTCTAGAGATACAAAAGGAAGGAATCCTTTTTCATTCTATGAAACCTCCATTATCCTCATTCCCAAAATGGATAAAGATACAACAAAAAAGGAAAACTACAGACCTATATCTCTGATGAATATACATGCAAAAATTCTAAACAAGATACTTGCTAATCATATTCAACAGCATATAAAAAAGGTTATTCACCATGATCAGGTAGGCTTTATTTCAGGGATGCAAGGATGATTCAACATACACAAAACCATAAATGTAATACACCATTTTAACAGAAAGGAAGATAAAGACCATATGATCATTTCATTCAATGTGGAAAAAGCATTTGACAAAATACAACATTCCTTTAAGATTAAGACTCTCAGGAAAATTGGCATAGAAGGATCGTTTCTCAGCATAGTAAAAACCATCTATGAAAAACCTATAGTGAACATTATATTGAATGGGGGGAAAGCCAAAAGCTTTCCCACTAAAAACTGGTACAAGATAAGTACCAGTCCTATTCAATATAGTACTGGAATGCCATTATGTCCTGAGATTCTAGATTCTAGACCTGAGTCTTCTGCATGATTGAATCTGCTTATAATATTATTCAGCCATTAAAAAACAACAAGGCCCTAGCCAAAGTGATCAGACAAGAGAAGAAAATAAAAGGCATTCCAATAGGGAAAGAAGAGCTGAAATTATCTTTCTTTGCAGATGACATGACTGTATTCGTAGAAGACCCAATAGTAGCCACGAAAAAACTCCTAAAAGTCATAAATGCATATAGTAATGTGGCAGGATACAAAATTAACTTACAAAAATCTAAAGAATTTCTATATACAGACAACAAGCAGATGGAGAAAGAACTGAAGAAAGTAATCCCATTTACCATAGCCACAAGAAGTATACAATACCTAGGAATAACACTAACCAAGGAAGTCAAAGACCTCTATAAGGAAAATCATGAAAACCTTAAAAAGGAAATTGAAAAGGACACAAAAAAGTGGAATGACATCCCATGTTCCTGGATTGGCAAAATAAATATAAGGAAAATGGCAATCCTGCCCAAATTGATCTACATATTTAATGCAATCCCTATAAAATTACAAGAAAAATTCTTCACAGATCTAGAAAAGACAATCATAGAATTTGTCTGGAATCATAAAAGACCCCATATTGCCAAAGTCATCCTATGCAAAAAGAGTGGAGTGGATGGCATCTTTCTTCCTGACCCCAAAATGTATTTGATATCAATGCTGATCATCAAAACAGGATGGTATTGGCAAAAACTTACACAAGGACCAATAGAACAGAATAGAGACCCCAGAAATGTACCCCAAAACATACAGCCAACTAATCTTTGACAAATTGTACCAGACAATTCAGTGGAAAAAGGGAAACCTCTTTAGAAAATGGTGCTGGAAAAACTGAATATCCACCTGCAGAAAGATGAATCTGAACCACCATCTGTCACTGTTAACAAAAATCAACTCAAAGTGGATCAAAGATCTAGGCATAAGACTGCAAACTATAAAACTACTAGTGGAAAACATTGGGGAAACTCTGGGAGACATTGGCAAAGACTTCTTAAGCAAGGTCCCCAAAGCATAGGCAATAATCCCCAAAATAGACAGGTGGGATTACATCAGATTAAGAAGTTTCTGCACAGCAAAGGACACAGTAATTACTGTGAATCAACAACCCTCAGAATGGGAGAAAAATTTGTTAACTGTGCCTCAGATATGAGACTGATAACCAGAATACACAGGGAATTCAAGTGGGACCTGGAAAAAAATGATTAACCCAATTAAAAGATGGAAAAATGAACTGAATAAACAATTCTCTAAGGAAGACATACAGATAGCCAAAAAGCATATGAAAAAAAATGCTCAACATCCCTCATCATAAGGGAGATGCAGATCAAAAACTCAATGAGATACCACCTAACCCCATTCAGAATGGCAAATATTAAAAAAAAAAAAAAAAAAAAAAAAAAAAAAAAGGATATGTGCTGGCAGGGATGTGGTGAAAGGGGAACTCTCCTATATTGTTGGTAGGAATGTAAATTGGTCCAGCCACTGTGGAGAACAATATAGAGGTTCCTCAAAGACCTTAAAATAGAACTACCACATGATCCAGCAATTCCACTTCTGGGTATCTACTCAAAGGACAGTCAGAAAAGCACTTGCACAACTATATTTATTGTGGCATTCTTCACAATTGCTAAGACATGGAACCAACCCATATGTCCACAAAGAGATAAATGGATTGAAAAAATTTGGCACATATGCTCCATGGAATACTATTCAGCCATAAAAAAAAAGTCCCTGACATTTGATAGAAAGTGGACAAACATGGAAGATATATTGCTGGGTGAAGCAAGTCAGGCTATGGCAGTGACGCTGGAGAAATAAGACATTAGTGGCACACAGATATGGATGGTTTTTTGCCTATTGATGATGTCGTGTATAGTACTCTCAACTCGCCTGGTGTGTGGCATATATCTCTATGATGCATAGAGATTGAATGTATAAACAGTAAAAAATGGAGAAGACATTGTGAGAAACAGATATGGTTTGTTGCCTGTTGGTGATGTCATGTATAGTATTCTCAACTCACCTGCTGTGTGGCATATATCATATTTGGTAAAATCTCTTTACAAATGAAATAAAATGTATAAGTAATAATAATAATAAATCATTTTTTAAAAAGAAATTAAATTTTTAAAAAACTATATGGAAAGTATGTATTATAGAAAAGCTATACAAGGGTTTCATATTCTTTTTTGGAACCAAAATAAACTTGTACTTTAATTCCAAAAATACATAAATAATAATAATAAAAAGTGTGACATATATACTCCATGGAATACTATTCAGTCATAAAAAACAAGAAGACCCTGGAATTTGATAGAAAGTAGATGAATATGGATGATCTGTTGCTGAGTGAAGCAAGTCAGGCTATGAAACAGAGACATTGTATGTCTCCACTTAACATATACAAACTTTCCACACTCTGTGGTAGAGACTGAAAGTCTGGAGGACATAAAGGCATTAAAAATTGTTATAGACAATAAAGACATAGTGGAAGAAAAGAGTAGGAGGAGAAGAGAGTAGGAAAAGAAATTTGGGGGAAAAATAGAGGTAAGATATTTGTGTGACACAGATATGGTTTATTATCTGTTGATTAGGATGTGTATAGTATTCTCAGGTGGGCTGGACTGAGGTGTATATCATTCTGGGAAAGTCTCTTTAAAATCTAAATGATGTATATTGATTGAATGTATAAATAATAACAATAAAGAAAAAGTTTTAAATAAAAAAATAAATGAGAAAAAATAAGAGACACCAAGCACCAGGAGATGAGGAAAACCATTCACAATTTGAAAGAATAAATAGACATCATAAAAAAATAATAATAAAAAACTTTTAAAGATGAAGGCTGTAATGAAGGTAATCAACACCTCCCTCAAAAGTATTATAAGCAGATTAGATCATGCAGAAGACTCAGATTTAGAATCTAGAATCTCAGATCTAGAAGATAAACCTCTGACCTAGAAAAAGTCACCAAAATCATTCAGAATATAACAAAAAAAGTAAATAAATGAGGGTAATATACAAGAACCACTAGATATCATTAAACACCCAAACATCGAAATAATTGGTATCCCAGAAGGTGAAGAAACAAATATGGGCATTGATAATCTATTCTATGAAATTCTGAAAGAAAACTTTCCAAGCCTAGAGAAACATTCAAACATCTAGACCCAAGAAATACAAAGAACCCCAAGTAAATCAACCTAAGAAGATCTTCTCCACAGTACATCATAGCCAGATTGGCCAAAACTTCAGATAAAGTCAAGATACCAAAATTGGCAAGAGAGAAATGCCAAGTTACTTACAAAGGTTATCTCATCAAGCTAACATTGGAACTCTTATCAGAAACAATGAAAGCAAGGAAAGAATGGGAAGATATATTCAAAGTATTAAATGGAAAACAATTTCAACCAAGATTACTATACCCAGGAAGATTATCCTTTGTATGGGATGAAAAGATAAAAACATTCTCAGATAAACAAAATTTGAAAGAATCTACCAACACAAGACTAGCTCTTCAAGAAGTTCTGAAGGGAGTCTATACCAGGAAAACTAAAAAGAGACAGATAGAAATAAGAGAACAAAAAACAACCAAGAAAATGGTAAACTTAATGGTAGGGACAAATCCAGAAATATAAATAATAATCTTGAATGAGAATAAATTAAATTCTCCAATCAAGAGACAAAGACTGGCTTAATGGATAAAATATGTGTGTGTGTGTGTGTGTGTGTGTGTGTTTGTGTGTTGTTGCCTACAAAAAACGTGCCTCATGGAAAAAGACTAAAATTTAAGGGCCGGAAAATAGAAATGAAAAAAAGCCTGGAATTTTGATACTAATTTCAGACAAAATGGACTTTAAGACAAAAACAATAAGAGAAAAAGAAGGGGATTATATAGTAATAAAAGGGCTAATTTATCAAGAAGATATAATACTTATAAATATCTATGCACCCAACTAAGGAGCACCCAAATACATGAAGGAATGACTACTAGATCTAAAAGGATAGATAGACTGCCACATACTAGTTGTTGGGGATCTCAACACCTTTGGACCAATCATCTAGATAAAAAATGAGCAAAGAGATACGGGATCTAAATGATACCATAAATCACAAGGACTTGACAGTCATCTATATAAAATTCTACCCAAAAACCACACAATACATACTTTTCTCACCTCCGCATGGAACCTTTTTGAAGATTGACCACATGATAGGACAAGCCTCTATGGATTCAAAGGCATAGAAACTATATCCAGCATTCTTCTATAACTATGATGGAATTAAATTTGAAATTAATTTTTTTTAAAAACCGTCAAAGGGACCAGCAGTTAGCGTAATGGCTATGTCGCTGGACTCCCATGTAGTCGACCGCAGTTCGAGTCTCGGACATGATGGCTTAAACTCATGCCGGGCGCGTGTGCGTGTGTGCCCAAGATCCCAAGAGGAGAATGGAGGAGAAGGGATTGCAGCGTGTCCATCCCCCTTGGGGAGTGATTTCTTGCTTTCTGTCTCTCTGTCTCTCTCTGTCTTTCTGGCAAGTTTATGTGCCCTATTGCAAAACCTCTCCCCACCCCACCCCCAAAAAAAGAGAGAGAAAAATAAATAAATAAATAATAAAAATAATTTTAAAAACTCAAAAATACAGAAACATATAGAAACCAACAACCTACTCCTGAATAACTTCATTACTAATGAAGATATTAAGACTGAGATTATGAACACCAAAGATCCTCTGCCCAGACTTCACCCTCCTGCCCCTGAGATCTTGCTAGGAGCCAGGACAAGCCAATCAGCAGCCATCTATATCTGAGTTCTGAGCAGCTCCATTCAGAGATTATGACAACTGAAGACCCTCTGCCCAGACTTCACCCTCCTGCTTCCCCGATCTAACTAGGAGCGAGGTTAGAGAACCCTACTTATTCTCTCTGTTTCTCTCAATCTCTCTTTATTTTTTTTAAATTAAAAAATTTTTAAACTTCTTTGCTCTCTGCCACTCTTTTGTCTTGCTAATTCCTATTTTACTCCTTGCCCTCATAGGATAAGGCAATCAGCAGTCATCTATATTTGAGTTCAGAGCGGTTTTCATTGTTTGACAAATGCTTTTTTCTTTTTTTAATTGTTTTTGTCTTGTTTTCTCTTTTTTTTTCTATTGCTTTTCCTTTTCTTTTTACCTTTCTCACTTTTCTGTTCAGTCTCCTCACACTGAATTTCTAGACAAATCTAGGTGTTCAGTAGCCAAATATCTGAATACATTTAGAGTCGGATTAATCTTCAATTTTCAGTGAATCAGTTGTCCAAGGGGAGAAAAACATCACTTTTTAGAGACTGCAGGTCACCTCTTCCTACATTCCTCTGAATGCTCAGATTTAACCCCAAAAACTAGGAAAAAAAATATATATAATCCATCAAATGACCAGAAACTACTGCAGAGGCACAAGAAATGTGAGAAACCAAGTAAATATCTCTCCTCTAAGAGAAAAGAATAACTCCTCTTCCTCCACAGAGAATACAAGGGAACTCATGGAAATATCAGATAAATAATTTAAAATATTCTTAGTTACCAAGCTAACAGAGATGCAGAAGAAGAGAGACACTGAACTCCAGAAGATGCAGGGGAAAAGAGCCAACAAGTTGCAGAAGGTGAAGAAGTTCTTGCACAATCTAAAAGAGGAGATACGCATCATAAAAAAGGATCAAACGAAATTGGTAGAGATGAAGGCAGTAATATAGGAAATCAAAATTTCCCCTGGGGACCAGCAGTTAGCGTAATGGCTATGTCGCTGGACTCCCACGTAGTCGACCGCGGTTCGAGTCCCGGACCCGGTGGCTTAAACTCACGCCGGGCGCGTGTGCGTGCGTGCCCAAGATCCCGAGAGGAGAATGGAGGAGAAGGGATTACAGCGTGGCCATCCCCCCTGGGGGGTGATTTCCTGCTTTCTATCTCTCTGTCTCTCTCTGTCTGTCTGGCGAGCGCACGCGCCCTATAGCAAAAACCTCTCCAAAAAAAAAAAAAAAAAAAATTTCCCTTAAAAATATCAAAAGCAGATTAGATCATGCAGAAGACTGAATCTCAAATGTAAAAGATAGAACCTCTGACCTAGAAAAATTCACCAAAAAGACTGAAAAAATAACCCTCAAAAAATGAGAATAACTTATGAGTAATACTAGATACCATCAAATGACCAAACATCAATATCATTGGTATCCCAGAAGGTGAAAAAAACTAATAAGGGTATTGATAACCTATTTCATGAAATCCTGGGAGAAAACTTTCCAAGCAACAAGAGGCACTCAAATATTCAGACTCAAGAAATACAGAGGACCCCACATAGAATCGACCCAAGAAGATCTTCCCTGAGGCACATCATAGCCAGATTGACCAAAATCACAGACAGAGACAGGATACTAAACCTGGCAAGACAAAAACATCAAGTTACTTTCAAAGGATATCCCATAAAGCTAACATTAGACTTCTCTTGGAAACAATGCTAGCAAGGAAAGAATAGGAAAATATATTTAAAATGTTAAATGAAATACAAGTTCAACCAAGAATATGATACCCCACAAGATTATTATCCTTTATATAGGAAAAAAAAAATACAAAAAACATTCTAAGATAAACAAAATCTGAAAGTATTTACCAACACCAGACCAGCTTTCTGAGAAGTACTCAAAAGAGTGCTATCCCAGGAAAACTAAAGTCAGACATGCAGAAATCAAAGTACAAAAAACAACCAAGAGAATAGCCAGCCTAATGGTAGAGACAAGTCTAAAGTTGAATGTTAACTTCCAGAGTTTAAGTGGAAAGATAAGACCACAGTAACACTGCAAATTCAATAGAGGAGAGATTAATTACATGAGTCTGAACTAGTGAAATAGAGTATTTTTTACTTTAGACTAAAACAGTATAGATTTTCTTCCAAGCTTTGATTTCCATATTTAAGAATTTTTGTCTTCTCTTGAACTGCTGGTAGGTTCATCTACCTACTATTTTAACTGAATCCTAACATTTCCCTGGCTTAAAGTTTTAAGCAAATTTCTCTTAACATTTTTTTTATTTTGATCTATTAAAACTAAAACTGGGGAACCAGCAGTTAGCGTAATGGTTATGTCGCTGAACTCCCACGTAGTCGACCACGGTTTGCGTCCCGGACCTGGTGGCTTAAAACTCACGCCAGGCGTGTGTGCGTGCATGCCCAAGATCCTGAGAGGAGAATGGAGAAGAGGGGATTGCGGCGTGACCATCCCCCCTGGGGGGTGATTTCTCACTTTCTGTCTCTATGTCTCTCTCTGTCTGTCTGACGAGCGCACGCGCCCTATAGCGAAAATCTCTCCAAAAAAAAAACTAAAACTGTTTTTCTAAAAATAAAAAATGCATTAAAAAACTATTAATACCTATTTAATGACTGCAATAAATTATCTAGCTCCAGCGAGGTGCTACTTTATAGTGTGTTCCCTTACTCACTGAGGTTTATGCCTAAAGTCAGACAAGCATTCATAGATATGTATATATTAGCTGTGCTTTCTATTGAAAGTTTTTAAATGGATTAAGATCTTTAGTGAATCAATAAAATGTGAAAAGAAGCATGCAAAACAACTGTACATACCACAGACAGTGTGGGAGAATGGGGGGAGGGAATTGTCAGAGGGTGAGAGATAGGGAATCAAGGGGGGAAATAAAGCAAAATATATAAGAAAAAAGAAATAGAAAATTATTTGTTGATGATAACATGTATGGTAATATCCTTGATTGAGCCAATATACAAAGTATTCTGGATGGAAAATCTAATTCGGTATACTGAATTGCTGTACAGTGAATGATTGTAAACAAACAAATAAATAAATAAAATTAAGACTGAAATCAAAAGATTCATTTAAACCAATGATAATGAGTACACAAGTTCCATAATCTATGGGACACAGGTAACGCAGTCATAAGAGGGAAGTTCACAGCAATTAATGTGCATAAGAAAAAGATGAAGAGGTGGCAACCTAACATCATGCCTGAGGGACTTGGAAAACAACAAAATCAAACAAATTCCAGGAAAAAAAGAAATAATAAAGATTTGAGCAGAACTTAATGAAATAGAAAATAAACAAATTATACAGAAAATGAATGAAATTAAATCTGGTTCTTTGAAAAGATAAACAAAATTGACACACCAACTAGCTAGACTAATTAAGAAGAAGAGAGAAAGGAACCAGATAAGTCAACCTCTGGAGAAACTCTGGGAGACATTGGAGTAAGCAAAGACTTCTTAAATAAGACCTCCAAAGCACAGGCAATAATCCCAAAATAGACAACTGGCGTTGCATCTAATTAAGAAGTTTCTGCACAGTAATGGAAGAATATTTTTGTAAACTATATCTCAGATAAGGGGCTGATAATCACAATACACAGGAACTCAAGAAGCTTAGCCCACCCTAAAAAAAGTCAACCCAGAGGGTAGCAGATCCCCAGCTTGTGAGCCCTGCACTGCCTCCTGTGGAAGCCTGAGCCATCTGTGCAGCTTTCTCCCTTATAACCATGTCCACCAATGAGAATGCAAATTAACCACCTGCCCACCTTAACAGATTCAAGAACAAGGGAAAAGACAGTACAGAAATGAGGCTGCGAAGAATAGAAGGTATTGTGAAGCTGAGGAAAGCTAAGAAAGATAACCAGATGCTGAAAAGGAGAAATATAAGCTCATTTCCAGATGATGTTACTTCTCCAGTGCAGGAAAACCACGACAACCAGGGCACTGTAAATTGGTTGATGACATTGTCAAAGGCATAAATAGCAACAATTTGGAAAGCCAGCTCCAGGATACTCAATCTGATAGGAGGATTTTCTAGATTTTCTAGGGAAAATCAGCCCCCCACAGATAACATCATGTGGGCTCGGTTGATTCCAAAATCTGTGTCCTTCTTGGGCAGAAATGATTTCAGTCCTATCCATTTTGAATTTGCATGGGTACTCACTGACATTGCTTCTGGGATGTCAGAACAGACCAAAGCTGTGGTGAATGGAAGTGCTATCCCAGCATTTATTTTTCCATTGGCACCTCCCCACACACACACCAGTGAACAAGCTGTGTGGGCTCTAGGAAACATCGCAGGGGATGGTTCAGATTTCCAGGACCTGGTTATCAAGTATGGAGATCCGTTGTTGGCTCTTCTTGCAGTTCCTGATATGTCATCATTAGCATGTGGTTACTTACATAACATAACCTTACTTTGACACTTTCAAACCTCTGCTGCAACAAGACTCCTGCACCCCCGCTAGATTCTGTTGCACAGATTCTTCCTACTTCAGTTCGTCTTCTGCATCATGATGATCCAGAAGTATTAGCAGATACCTGCTGGGCTATTTCCTACCTTACCAATGGTCCAAATGACTGGATTGAAATAGTTGTGAAAACAGGAATTATTCCCCAATTTGTGAAGCTTCTAGGAGCTACCAAATTGCCCATTGTGACTCCTGCCCTAACAGCCATAGGTAATATTGTCACTGGGACAGATTAACATATCCAGGTTGTGATAGATGCTGGAGTACTCGCTGTTTTTCCCAGCCTGCTAACTAACTCCAAAATGAATATTCAGAAGGAAGCTACTTGGACAATGTCCAACATCACCGCTGGTAGGCAGGACCAGATTCAGCAGGTTGTGAATTACAGGTTAGTCCCATTTCTTGTCATCATGGTTTCCAAGGCTGACTTTAAGACACAGAAGGAGGCTGTGTGGGCTGTGACCAACTACATAAGCAGCAGAACAGTTGAGCAGATTGTATACCTCTCCACTGTGGCATCATAGAATTGTTGATGAACCTCTTAACTGTGAAAGATACCAAAATTATTCTGGTTATCTTGGATGCCATTTCAAATATCTTTCAGGCTGCTGAGAAGCTAGAAGAAACTGAGAAACTTAGTATAATGATGGAAGAATGTGGAGGCCTGGATAAAAATTGAAGCTCTACAAAACCATGAAAATGAGTCTGTGTACAAGGCTTACTTAAACTTTATTGAAAAGTATTTCTCTGTAGAGGAATAGGAAGACCAGAATGTTGTGTCCGAACTACCTCTGACGTCTATGCCTTCAAAGTGCAAGATAGGACTCCTGGGGCCTTTAACTTCTAGACTGCACAGCTGAGGCACAGAGGTGTTTGTCATGTACTATGTTTGATATAAGTTTGTCTTATTGTTTCTCTACCAAGAACTCTTTTTAAATGTAGTTGTTATTGTACCACTTTTTCAATGAACTATACTTGAACAGTTACAAACTGTTCATACTGTGTGAAGCTTGTCCTCCAAATAGGCTTCTTATTTCTATGTGGAATTTCATATTTTGCAATGCCCTATAAGTAAAATTAAATTCCACCCTTTTCTTCACTTCAAAAAAGAAAAGGTCAACCCAATTAAAATATAGGAAAATGAACTGAACAAACAAATCTCTAAGAAAGACATATGAACAGCCAAAAAGCATATGAAAAAAATGCTCAACATCCCTCATAATAAGGGAGATGCAGATCAAAACGACAATGAGATACCATCTAAGCCCAGTCAGAATGGTGAAGACTAAAAAAAAAATTTTAATTATAGGTGCTGGCAGGGCTGTGGTTAAAGGGGAACTCTCCTCCGCTGCTGGTGGGAAGGTAAATTGGTCTAGCTTCTGTGGAGGACAACATGGAGATCCTGAAAGATCTACAGATAGAACTACCATATGATCCAGCAATTCTATTTCTGGGTATCTACCCAAAGAAGTAGAATTGGGTATCTACCCAAAAGAGAATACTCAGTCAGAAAAGTCCTTGCACATCTATGTTTATTGCAACAATATTTACAATTGTTAAGACATGGAGCCAACCCAAATGTCCATGAACAGAGGAATGAATTGAAAAATGTGGTACATATACTCTATGAAATACTACTCATCCATAAAAAAACAAGACCCTGGCATTTGATAGAAAGTGGATGAATTGGAAGATTTACTGCTGAGTGAAGCAAGTCAGGCTATGAAAGAGAGACACCGTATATCTCTACTTAATATATATCAACTGTCTACACTCTCTGGTGGAAACTGAAAGATTAGAGGATATAGAAGTATGGAAAATAGTTATGGATTCTGGAGACAGTGTGAGAAAAATGTGAGAGAAGGGGGAGGGTGTGAGGAAAGGAATCAAGAAGAAAAATAAAAATGGAAGATATTTATGGAACACAGAAATGGATAATTACCTGTTGATGATAATATGTATAAGATTGTCAACTGAAGTGGTGTGAAGTATATTCAGGTTGGATAAATTCACTTTACAAGCTGTACTGATGTATAGTGATTGAATATATAAAATAAATTAAAATTTAAAAAACTGAAATCTGTCTAGATGAAAGTTCTCTTAGATTTAAGGACACATAAATTTATAATGAAGGAATGGAGGGGAAAAAAACACACATGCAAATGACAACCAAAGAGAGGGCTGCCTATCCTCCTCATAACAGAGAAATAGGCTATGTCAAAACTGTCAAAAGAGACAAGAAGGACATTATATAATGGTCAATTTATTAGCAATTTTTAGCAATTCTGAATATATTCAGCAGTATGCAGTACAAAATAATGGTATAAGGTTCAAATAATTGTCCCCCTCAGAAATATCATTTGAACATCTATTCACCACACACACACCCCAAAAAAGCCTTCACAGATGCTAAGAAAACAAGGTGAGAGGTCACAATACCTAGGTGTTACACAGAAATTTTAAAAGACACATTGAAATAATGGTGAAAAAATCCAATTATTTACACAAAACATCTTTTATTAATTATTAGTATTCTCCCCAACTTTGATAACTTTGTGAACACCTACACATCCTTCACAATAGCATAAGAAGCTCCTCCAAGAAGTTTTATATAACTCTTCTCTGATCTCACCGGTAGAGGTGCTCTTGCCTATTGTTTTGTCACTGTAGCTTACACACTATATTGTACACTTCTATTATTCCATCTTTGATGTTCTATTGCTTTTATTTCTGTAAGGTTAATTTTCCCTCTTTACGTTTATTTAAGGCAGAGGCTGTATCTTTATTCATCTTTGTATCTTATCCCATTGTAGAATAATCATTCAATAAAGATTTGTGAGTAGGCCTTTAAAAAAAAAAAAAAGAAGAGAGCTGAGATCTAGTGATTTCAGAGATAAGGCAATGAAGATGTTCTGCTGAGAACTTACTGTGGTAGAGCCCTTATATCCTTCTCTCTGTCTCTCTGTCTCTGTCTGTCTCTTTGTCTCTGTCTTTTTGTTTTATTTATTTTTCTTTTATAAAAAATTATTTTTTGTTTCACTATCAATATATATATTTTTTGATTTATTTCTTTTTGTATATACATTCAATCGCATTGTTTAGCTTACAATGTGAGCATTTCAATATGTGAACATTTCTCCCCAGTCCCGTTGATCAAAATATCTTCAACCGATAACACCACACTTCCCCATCCTGTCAATGTTCTACCTCCGTATCCCTTCTCCAAATGTCCTTCGTTAGGCCCCACTCCTCCACATACACCTCATCTGACATTCACACCCATCTCTTGTATTCGTGCAACCGTTAGTCAATCAGTTTCAGTCATAGAATGCAGACAGTTGGTATATGTTAAGTGGGGACATACAATGTCTCTCCTTCATAGCCTGGCTTGCCTCACTCAGCAGTAAATCTTCCATATTTTTCCACTTTCTCTCAAAAGCCAGGGTTTTGTTGGTTTTTATGGCTGAGTAGTATTCCATAGAGTATATGTGCCACAGTTTTTCAATCCATTCCTCCATACGGGGGCATTTGGGTTGGTTCCATGACTTAGCAATTGTGAATAGTGCCACAATTTTAAAAAATTATTTAAGGTAAAGTTTTTTCTTGGCTCTTAAATCCTCCTTTATCTTGGCAATAATCCCCTCCCCTTTGTCCCTCCCATCTAGGCAAAGAGAAAGGGCAGGCCAGAAGAAGACTAAGTACACCATGAAAGCTGAGAACAAGCATGCTGTGTAGTTGTCACTTTTTGTTTTTTAAAATTAACAAATAAATAATTTATTTCTTTGTTGGTTTGCTTTTGCCAATTTCTTTTTTTTCTCTCTTTCTCTGTTTCCTTATTCTTTTTTGTTTTACCTCATCACTTTGCTGCTCAGCCTCCATCCATTGAGGGTCTAGACAAGTCTAAGTAAAAAGCTGCCAAAATCCAAATACTTTGGGTCCTCATATTCCTCAACTTACATTGAATCATCATCACAAAGGGAGAAAAACGGAACGCCGAAGAGTTTGCAGACCACATCCTCCTGTCCACCTCTGATTGCTCAGATTGTTCTTCTAGAAATTAGGAAGAAACAAAAAACCCATCAGATGACTAGCAATCACTGCAGGGGCACAAGAAATATGTGAAACCAAGAAAATACTTCACCCCCAAGGGAAAATAATAACTCCTCTTCATCCACAAACAGTACAATGGAACTCATGGAAATGTCCGATAAAGAATTTAGAGTATTCATAGTGACAAAACTGACAGAGCTGGAAGAGAAGAGAGACAATGAACAACAGAAGAGAAAAGGCAATGAGTTCCAGGAGGTGAAGAAGTTCTTGCGAGAGCTGAAAGAGGAAACATACACCGTAAGAAAGAGTCAAATGGAACTGTTGGAGATGAAGGAAGTCAAAACATCCTTTGAAAGTATTAAAAGCAGACTAAGTCATACAGAAAATTGAATCTCATATGTAGAAGACAGGATCACTGGCTGGACTGGTAAAATCAACTATGAAGACAGAAAATAGCAAAAAAAAAAAAAAAAAAAAAAAAAAAAGATAATACTATATGAGAAATACTAGATACAATTAAACGTCTAAACATCTGGATAATCAGTATCCCTGAAGCTGAAGAGACTAATAAGGGCATTGACAATCTAGTACATGAAATCCTGGAAAACTTTCCAAACCTAGAAAGGCATTCGAAGATCCAGACCCAAGAAATACAAAGGACCCCAAAGAGGATTAACACAAAAGATCTTCTCCAAGACACATTATAGCCAGAATGACTAAAACCACAGACAAAGGCAAGATATTCAGACTGGCAAGAGAAAAACATCAAGTTACCTACAAAGGATATTCCATCAGGCTAACAGCAAACCTCTCATCGGAAACAATGTGAGCAAGGAAAGAATAGGATAATATATTCAAAGTATTGAGTGAAAAACAATTTCAACCAAGAATACTATATCCAACAAGATTATCCTTCATATGGGAAGAGAAGATAAGAACATTCTCAGATAAACAAAACCTGAAAGAATTTACCAATACCAGACCAGCTCTCCAAGAAATTTTGAAGGGAGAGGAAAACTATCGCAGGAAAACTAAAGTCAGACATACAGAAATAAGAGTTCTAAAACAGCTAAGAAAATGGCCAGATTAATGGTAGGGACAAGTCCAGAGTTGAACGTTATCTTCCAGAATTTAAATGGGAAGATTGGACCACAATAGAACATAAAGTACATGAGCTTGAACTGGTGAAATAGAATTTTATGACTTTTGACTAAAACATTACTGATCTTCTATGCTTTGTTTTCCAGTGTTAAGGAGTTTTGTCTTCTCTCAAGTTGTGGTCAGGTCCATGTACCTACTATTTGAATAGTATCCTAACCTGTTTCCTAGATTTAAGTATTAAGCAAAGTTCTCTTAACATTTTTTTATTTTTATTTATTAAAGCTAAAACTACCTGTCTTAAAATTTAAAAATGTATTTAAAAAATACCTAATTAATAACCACAGTAAGATATATAGTCTCAGCTATGTGCTATTCTGTAGTATATTCATTCTACCCACAGAGTTCCATGCCTAAAGTCAACTTTTGGTCACAGATATCTATATATCAGCTGAACTTACTATTGAAATTATTTAGGGACCAGCAGTTAACGTAATGGCTATGTCGCTGGACTCCCATGTAGTCGACCGTGGTTTGCGTCCCGGACCCGGTGGCTTAAAACTCACACCAGGAGCGTGTGTGTGTGTGCCCAAGATCCTGAGAGGAGAATGGAGGAGAAGGGATTGCAGTATGGCCACTCCCGCTGGGGGGTGATTTCTCACTTTCTGTCTTTCTGTCTCTCTCTGTCTGTCTGGCGAGCACACGTGCCCTATAGCAAAAACCTCTCAAAAAAAAAAAAAAAAAGTATTTAGATTAAGATAGTCTGTGAATCAATACAATGTGGGAAAGATTAAAGGAGTGGAAAGCAACTGCAGAGACCAGAGACAGGGTGGGAGGAGGATGGGAAATGGCAGAGAGTGAGAAATGGGGGGCGGATATAGATATGCATATAGATATATAAGAAATGAAAAAGGGAAAATTATTTTTTGACAATAACATGTATGATTAAGCCATTTTACAGTGTATTCTGGCTAGAAAATCGCATTTGGTATGCTATGGTAATGTTCAGTGAAAGTATGTAAAATAAATTAATTAATTAAAAAAAATTTTTAAAGACACATTGGAGAGCGTAGGAGGAGAGTTTTGAATTACTTGCATCACCACTCCCCCAACCCCAAGTAGCAGAGTGCACCATGAGATATCATCCACTTAGGGGAAAAAGGAAGGTGAATAAAGAACTTTGCCATATGCCACAATACTGAATATGCTGCAACAAATTTACTATTTGGCCCCACATGACCCCAGACCATGATGACTGGGCCTCCAGACCCACCCTGACACCAGAGCAAAATCCACAGCCACAGGCTTCATGCCTACATGGTAGACCTAACCTTTGAACTGCCCCACACTCAGCTTGACTTCAGGAGCCCCATGTAAAAACCCCTTGAAGTAATAAATACATACGATAAAGTAGCAGGATACAAAATTAAATTACAAAAAAAAAAACTATAGCATTTCTATATACAAACAACAAGCAGACAGAGACAGAACTGAAAAAAGTAATCCCATATACCATAGCCACAAAAAGTATAAGATACCTAGGAATAAAAATAACCAATGAGGTTAAGAATCTCTATAAGAAAAACTACGAAAATCTTTAAAAAGATATTGAAAAAGACACAAAAAAAGGGGGAGGACATCCCATGTTCCTGTATTGGGGGAATTAATACAAGCAAAATGGCAATCCTAGCCAAATTAATCCATATATTTAATGCAATCCCTATAAAATTATAAGAGACATTCTTCCCAGATCTAGAAAAGACCATCATAAATTTTTCTAGAATCATAAAAGGCCCTATATTGCCAAAGCCATCCTGTGCCAGAAGAGTGGGGTGGGTGGCATCTCTCTTCCTCATCCCAAAATGTATTACAAAGTTGTGATAACCAAAACAGCATGCATTGGCACAAAAACAGACATGAAGACCACTAGAACAGAACAGAGATCCCAGAAATAAACTCCAAAACATACCGTTAACTGATCTTTTTTTTTTTTTTTTTGGAGAGGTTTTTGCTATAGGGCACGTGTGCTCGCCAGACAGACAGAGAGAGACAGAGAGACAGAAAGCGAGAAATCCCCCCCAGGGGGGATGGCCACGCAGCAATCCCTTCTCCTCCATTCTCTTCTCGGGATCTTGGGCACGAACGCACACACGACCAGCGTGAGTTTAAGCCACTGGGTCTGGGACTTGAACCACGGTCAGCTACATGGGAGTCCAGCGACATAGCCATTATGCTAACTGCTGGTCCCAGCCAACTGATCTTTGACAAAGGGTACCAGTCAATCCACTGGGAAAAGGAAAACCTCTTTACCAAATAATGCTGGAAAAACTGATTATCCATCTGCAGAAAGATGAATCTGAACCCCTATCTGTCACTGTAAACAAAAATCAACTTAAAGTGGATCAAATATGTAGGCCTAAGACTGCAAACTATAAAACTACTAGTGGAAAAAACTGAGGAAACTCTTAGAGACACTGGGATTGGCAAAGACTTCTTAAGCAAGACCCCCAAAGCACAAGCAATAATCCCCCAAATAGACAGGTGGGGTTAGATCAGATTAAGGAGTTTTGAGCACAGCAAAGGACACTGTAATTAGTGTGAATCGATAACCTTTGGAATAGGAGAGAATTTTTGTTAGCTCTGCCTCAGATAAGGGACTGATAATCAGAATACACAGGGAACTCAAGCAGCTTACCCAGAAGAAAATGATTAACCCAATTAAAAGATGGGAAAATTAGCTGAATAAACAACTCTCTAAGGAAGACATATGAACAGACAAAAAGCATATGAAAAAATGTTCAACATCCCTCATTGTAAGGGAGAAGCAGATCAAAACCACAATGAGATACCACCTAACTCCAGTCAAAATGGTGAAGATTAAAAAAATAAATAATGATAAGTGCTGGAGGGGATGTGGCAAAAGGGGAACACTCCTACATTGTTGTTGGGAATGTAAAATGGTCCAGCCACTGTGGAGAACAATATGGAGGTTCCTCAAAGACCTTCAAATATAACTGCTATATGATCCAGCAATTCCACTCATGGGAATCTACCCCAAGGATAGGAGAATGCTCATTTGGAAAATAGCTTGCACATTGATATTTATTGCCACATTATTCACGAATGCTAAGACATGGAACCAACCCAAATGTCCACAAATAAATTAATGGATTGAAAAAACGTGGCGCATATACTCCATGGAATACTATTCAACCTTAAAAACAAGATCCTGGCTTTTGATAGAAAGTGGATGAACACGGAAAATTTATTGTATGTCTCCCCTTAACATATCCTGACTGTCTTCACTCTATGGTAGAGACTGAAAGTCTGGTGGACATAAAAACATTGAAAATTGTTTGGACACTGGGGACAAAGTGGAAGGAGAGTGGGAGAGGGGAAGAGAGCAGGAAGGGAAATTTTTGAAAAAATAGAGAAGTAAGCCATTTGTGGGACACAGATAATGGTTTGTTGCCTGTTGGTAATGTGTATAATATTTGCTGTGTGGCATATATCATGTTGGGTAAAATCTCTTTACAAACTAAATGATGTGTAATGATTGAATGTATAAATAATAATAAATAATAATTAAAATGAAAATAGAGTAACAATTTTCAGAGGGGTCAGTGATTACTTTGATAAGTTAATGAAAGCTGAAGTAATTGTCCACAAAAAATAATTGCAAATTTGTGAAGAGTATAGCATCATTTTCCTCATAGTTCTCTCTCCATGCCATTGCACAATTTCTTTCTCCTAATGGGAATCCAGTAATTAAACATGGATGTAGTAAGAAATTCTGAGGTTACCAATGTAAAATGTGATTACTGCTAAGGGGAGGGAGATATTTTTGTCTGGGATGTAATCTAATCTGTACCTAGAAAAGCACTGTCTTTTCTTTTTTTAAGAGAGAGTTTGTTTGTTTGTTATAGGGCACATGCACTCGCGGAAGAGACAGAGAGAGAAAGACAGAAAGTGAGAAATCATCTCCCGCGGGAGATGGCCATGCCACAATCCCTTTTACTCCATTCTCTTCTCAAGATTTTGGGCATGCACACACACACACACCCAGTGTGAGTTTAAGCCACCAAATATAGGACTCAAACCATGGTTGACTACATGGGAGTTCAGCAACGTAACCACTACACCATTTGCTGGTCCCAAGAAGCACCATCTTAATAACTGGAACATGGGGACCAGCAGTTGGCATAATGGCTATGTCACTGGATTCCCATGTAGTCAACCATGGTTCGAGTACCAGACCCAGTGGCTTAAATTCATGCTGGGCGTGTGTGCGTGCATGCCCAAGATCCCAAGAGGAGAATGGAGGAGAAAGGATTGCAGCATGGCCATCCCCTGGGGGGTGATTTCTCACTTTCTGTCTCTCTGTCTCTCTCTGTCTTTTTGGCGACTGCATGTGCCTTATAGCAAAAAGTTCTAAAAAAAAAAAAAAAAAAAAAAAAAAAAAAAAAAAAAAAACTGAAACATAATCTTAACATGGGAGGAGAAGGGATTGTGGCATGGCCATCCTCCCTGGGGAAGGGGTACTTTCTTGTTCTCTGTTTATCTCTCTTCTGATGAGCACATGCACCCTACAATATTTTTTAAGAGGAACATAGCCAATACTGTGTGGCCAAAAATACACCTCAAAGAAAACACAATTCAACAAAAGTTGTTTCAACATCTGTCATGTGCAGAGTCATATACAACACTTGGAGAGTCATTGCATGACTAGTACTGAATACATGGAATTATATGTAGCAAGGGAAGTAGTTCGGAGTTAGTATAAAAGTAGAAAAATAACAGTTAACATTTTCTTTTTTTCTTCTTTCTTTCTTTTAATGTTATTGCCATAGGATGTGTACTCTCTGGAGAGAGACAGCAAGAGAGAAAGCAAGAAATCACTCTCCAGGGAAATGATCATGCCACAATCCTTCTCCTCCATACTCCTCCTAAGATTCTGGGCATACACATACTTGTACCCTGTGTGATTTTCAAGCTTCCAGGTGCAGGTCTTGAACCATGTTCCACAATGTTGGAGTCCAGTGCCTTAACCACCATGCCATCAACTGGCCCCCAACGGTTAACATTTGTGTTAACTATGTGCTAGATGCCATTTTAAGTATTTTTAAGATGCCAATTCATTCAATCCTCATAACAACTTCATGAGAATGTTTCTGTTATTATCATTATTACTCCCATTTTAGTATTCTAAGAAAGCTAAATAAGTGCCCTAGGTGAGTTACAGTCACCAAATGGCAGAGCTAGGATTCAAACTCATCCAAAACTCAGTTTTCACAATCTTTCTCTATAGAAGGTAATGTTCTTTCTGCCATAGAAGATGATATATCATAGCATAGTGACTATTCAGGGCTAGTACAAAGGTGACACATACATAAAGTGAATTTGATGATATTAAGGCCCTCTTTTTTTTAAGAATTATTTATTTAATCTTATTTATTCATTCATTTTAATTTGACCAGAGAAACAGAGAGCGAGAGAGAGAAAGTGAGAAAGCAAGCTACCAGGTCCAGGAATTGAACCATGGTCGATTATGTGAGAGTGTCCAGTTCCTTAACTACCATGCCACATGCTGGCCCCAAGACCATTTCTATCTATAAGAATAAAACTTTGGGGAAACTTCTATCAGTTTACTAGAAGAAAAAATAAAACTTAAAGAAGTATAATTTCAACCCTAACCCTCGTCAAGTAAAATTCTAGAGAAAAGACAAAACAGAATTCTTTTTCTTCGCCTTACCTAACACCTGACACACTTAAGAATGTTTTGGAAGAAGGTACAAAAACTCTTTTGTTCCACAGTATTTTAAGCTCCCACAAAGTGATTCCAAATTTGTGCTGAACCAAAGAGTAAAGGGGATCACATTCCAACAAAAAATTGGGAATAGAACAGGTCAGATTGTAAACCCTCGAGACACTCTCCAGGAAAAGTTCCTGCCCATCCTTCCTTCTGGGAAAGATTCTCTCAAGAGTCACTGTGTCCCCTCAGGACACCATTGTAAGAGTGTGTAATGAGCATCAACAATTACTCTGACTTTGACCTGAATGAAGACATAGGAGAGTCTTATTTCAAGAGATTTTGAAATCTGGTAAATAATTATCAATACTCTCTATGCTATGACCCACTCTGCTTTCATGAGGACACAGAAAGCTTTGTCTTCAAGCTCAATTCAGGACAACTCTCCATACATTCTGATTTGTGGTTCAGAAACATGGGGCTACTCTTTACAAACCATGCCTGTCCTGTCTTCTACCCTTTGCCAACAGAAACCCAGGAACCTGCTCTCTAGTATGTCACCCTCTATAAAGAAATGTTACTAGGTGTTGGACCAGTTAACTGTCAACTTCCCATTTGTGGAAAGACATGAAGACCACATGTCAGGAACTTTCTGACAACATTTGAGCTTACTTGCCAGGTAAAGGCTATGGACTCTGCAGATATAAATTTTACGGCAGTAACATTGAGATACATATAACCCTTAACAGCACTACATGCATTATCTCTTTGATCATCAGAAAACTTCCACAAGGTAAGAATTATTGTGCCATTTTATCTGGTGAAATAGAATTATTATAGCATTCTATTAGATGTTGTTATCAGGTGAGATGAATTGCAAAGAAAGAAAATCACACAGAGAGTGATAAATGTAGACACAAACCCTGACCTACCTCTAGAACCTAAGTTCTCAAGATCCGATCAGGAAAGAGTGGAGAGAGAAAGAACCCTCCCCTCTGACCATACATCTCCTTGGGTTCTTGTCCGTGAACACAGGATCAGGAATGGGTACTTCTGATCTGACTGTCTCAACGCCAAGTTCTTTCTACCTCCTAAAGTAATATTGTATGTGTGGCGTGTGTTGAGTGCATATACACTCATAAGGTGTTGTCTTAGAGAGGAGCTGTAAAATGCTTTCTATTCCACCTGCTATGGTGCATTTTAATAGGCCCCTCACAAAATTATGTCACACCTCTGATGAGTTTAACTATTAAAGAAATCTGAAAGCACTCAGAAGATGCATCTTTGGTCTTATCTGTTCCTACACATCACAGAGGAAAGCACTTCACATCTTTTGTCTCTGAAAAATTGTTCTCAACACCAACACACTTATGTGGCTGATATCTCAGAGCACAAACACTTCCCAGAAAAGTGAGTATTGGTGACACCAACCTTTAATATTCTGAATTAATTCCAGTGAACTCAAGGCTCTATCTATGCCATCATGTTGATGTACCTCCTGGTGCATCCTTGGTGGTATACAGGTCTATTTATCTCTTTCTTTAGGGTTTCCACAAAATTCTCTCTCCCTGTGAAAACCCTCTAATATCAGAACTGAGGATCTCTATCCTCACGTCCTTATGCTCAAAAATATGCCTGCCCTGGGACCAGCCATTAGCATAATGGCTATGTCGCTGGACTCCCACGTAGTTGACCGTGGTTTGAGTCTCTGACCTGGTGGCTTAAACTCACACCAGGCACGTGTGCGTGTGTGCCCAAGATCCCAAGAGGAGAATGGAGAAGAAAGGATTGCAGCATGGCCATCCCCCCTAGGGGGTGATTTCTCACTTTCTGTCTCTCTGTCTCTCTCCGTCTTTCTGGTGAGTGCATGCGCCCTATAGCAAACACCTCTAATATATATATATATATATATATATATATATATATATATATATATATACACACACACACACACACACACACACACACATATATTCCCTGATTCCTGGTTTCTGTAGTTCCTGCATTGATTATACCAGTTATTTTACCAGCAATTTTTTTTTAATTTTTTTTTTATTCCCACATTGCATGTATGCTCACCAGAGAGAGACAGAGATATAGAGAGGGAGGAGGATAAAACATCCCCAATAGGGCGTGGTCACGCTGCAACCCCTTCTTTACATTTACCTGTCCTGTCAGGGTTTTGGACTTATATGTACATGCACGTGACAGGTTTTTCAAGACAACAGGGACATTATTCAAACTGCAGAATGCATCAGCCATTTGGGATCCAGATCCCTTAACTCTAAGGCCACAGAACAAATGCAAGCTCTACTTTTTAAAATCACCTTGCAGTTGCACAAGTTATTATTTAATGTGCTATCAAAAACACTTAGTCATTCAATGCTTATACTGAAATGCCTTTGCTTACATAAACAAAAAGATCTACTACCAGAAAGAGTTACTGGAACCCACATTCACTCTACTAATTCTTAGTATCTTGTAGTGAGCAGCCAGAGAGGGACTGAACGCTAGTGACCTTTAAAGTAGAGGTGATCTTTGGGCTTATACTGCAGGGCAAGAGAAAGTTATAAACCAAGATCATACTGCTGTTACACTGCAGGGCAGTGCAAGTTAAGAGAAGCTGAGTGCCAACCAGGGAAGGCCAGGGAAAACTTGTTTAGAACTATGAGACATGAGGGACCAGCAGTTGGCGTAATGGCTATGTCACTGGACTCCCATGTAGTCAACTGTGGTTCGAGTCCTAGACCTGGAGGCTTAAACTCACACCGGGCATGTGCATGGCCAAGATCCCAAGAGAAGAATGGATGAGAGGGGATTGCGGCGTGGCCATCCCCCCTGCGGAGTGATTTCTCGCTTTCTGTCTCTCTGTCTTTCTCTGTCTTTCTGGCAAGTGCACGTGCCCTATAACAAACAAACAAAAGAACTATGAGATGCGAGAACCACAAGATGCAAGACGCTTCACAACAGCAATCTGTTTTTCTTCAACACCCACTTCAGCATAAAAGAATAAACATGGGGGACTAGCAGATGGAGTAATGGTTATGTCACTGGACTCCCACATAGTTGACCACGGTTGGAGTGCTGGTCCCGGTGACTTAAACTCACACCAGGCACATGTGCATGTGTTCCCAAAATCCCAAGAGGAGTATGAAGGAGAAGGGATTGCTGCGTGGCCATCCCCCCAGAGGTGATTTCTCACTTTTTATCTCTCTAGCTCTCTGTATCTCCAGCAGGCAAGTGCACACACCCTATAGCAAAAAAATAAAAATAAAAAATAAAAATAAACCTGGAAGCAGCCCAATGCCATAGTGTTCTACAGCAGTCTTTGATCCTCACTTTCTATCTGTGGGTCTATGTGTGTATTCTTTCTCAAACCACTCATTTGCTTCCACTCGGGTTTCCCATCCTTTGCCCTACAGACCGATGCAGTATCTAGTGAATAAAGTATAAAGTCCTTGCACTGAATGAAAACCCTCACAATATAAAACCCAAACTTCCAGGCTGACTTGGACTTCCAAACTTCCCTGGACTGTAGGATTCCCTCTGCTTCTGACAGAGATGTACATTTTGCCTGAAGTTTCCCTCCATGTTCTGAACTTCTTGTCCCTGAGGTTTCCTCCATAATTAGAAACAGATTTCATGTATGAAAAGATGGCTAAAGTATGAGTTTTTTCTTTTTCTTAAGAAATATTTTTGTTATAGGGCATGTGTGCTCACTGGAGAGACACAGAGAGACAGAGACAGAAAGAGAGAAATCACCCCCCAGAGGGGACGGCCATGCAGCAATCCCATCTCCAACATTCTCCCCTTGGGATCTTGGGCATGCATACACACATGCCCAGTGTGAGTTTGAAGCCACCAGGTCCATGAATCCAACTGCAGTTGACTAAATGGGCGTCCAGCAAAGTAACCATTACACCATCTGCTGGTTCCATCTTTTTTTTTTAATGGACACAATCATAATTCCATATTACAAACATCTGTTTCAGTTCAGTAAACAGACATCTCTATACACAAGCCTGGTTCAGAAAGGAAAAAAAATATAAAAAAGAAAATGTAGACAGGTCTTTTTATTTCTGACCTAATGTTTCATTTCACTACCCTGACCCAAAGTTACAATTTCTCATTTTGATAAAATTTTGTTGATTTTTATTTCATAGAATTTAAATCAACATGGAGTAAATATCAATGATGACTAGATCTTAGATGATCACCTGACTTAGTAATTATGCAACTTCACCTGAAAGTCACTGTCATTCTGATATGGTTTATTTTCAAGATAACACTGGGTTAATATGCTACCTGTCAAGTGCCAATTGTATAAGAATACAGTCAAAACCTGCTAAATACAGGGTAAACCAGGCAATGTCTGAGAGTGCAAAAGCATTGAGGTAAAGTGTAAAAGGTTCAGTTAATCCATGAAAATGTCCCCATCCACTGGAGATCTTTGTCTGAAGGTTAAGTGTCACAGACTAAGTATCAGATGGTACCAGCATCCAGGATGTCTGAATCAACATGCGTGAAAGAGTGTGGTAACAGATGCTGTAATCATATTGCCTGTATTTCCAAGTCAGATGATGGAGCCATTCTAAAATAAAAATATAATTCCAAACAGAAAAAAAAAAAAAATGGTTGCTAGAAAAAGTTACAAAATTGAGGAAGATTCTTTAAGAGACTAAAGAGGCAACAATATATTTGCCAGTTCATGGGAATGAGATGGTATATGCACAGATATTAGAGAATACAGAAGGAAAATTTTTATAAAGCAAAATAACTGAGGAAACAGAAGAGAATGTGGTTGAGAGTGTAGTAGATATAAGTGAAAGTTACAGGATGGAAGTAGGTATTTGGAAATTATGTACAGTGGAAAATATTAGGAAATACTCCCTTTGGGGCTTAAGCTTCTGAGTAAGAAGGGAACTGACAGTTTAGGAACAGAGTTCATACAGGATATCATGGAGAGTTTAGGGAAACTGGCAAAGGTTTTGAGGGATTGCCATGGATAATGAAGAGGGGGAGAATCACTCAAGAGTTTTGAAGATCCAAAAAGGAATTGAGCAGCAGAAACTCTGATTCCAATATGTATGATTTCTTCCTATCCCTTGGCTACCCCAAAGAGATCAATAGAAGTGTGAATAAACTGTCTAAAGATTCAATATGTTTTGGAATGGTAATTATGGAGAAGGAAGCTACAAAAGTGTCATAACTAGACTCACTACAGTATAGAGCTTAAGAGGCTCTATAGAGATCACCATTGGGTCAAAGAGCAAATACAGACAAAAAAAAAAAAAAACTGGGGAAGCAGAATACTGTAGGACAATTAAATAACGTTATCAAAAGATTGTCCAAATCTAGCTCTATTTGATCTACTTACTATTTTCCTGTATCAAACCTGAATCTTTCTTCCACTATATCTTTGTCTGTCTGTTAGCATGATATATTGCCCCTGGATTCCTCTTCCTCATAGGATATGTATATATCAGATGTGCTTGCTATTGAAAATATTTAGATTAATTCATATCTTTAGTGAATAAATAAAATGGGGGGAAGGTATAGAAAGCAACTATGGATACCAGAGACAGTGTGGGTGAAGGGTGAGAGATGGCAGAGGGTGAGAGATAGGGAATCAAGGATGGGGGGAAAAAGGCAAAATATACAGGAAACAAGAAATGGAAAATTATTTGTTGACCATTACACGTACGTTGGTGTGCTTGATTGAGCCAATATACAGTGTATTCTGGATGGAAAATCTCATTATGTATGCTATAGTGATGTATAGTAAACGAATGTAAGTAAATAAATTTAAATTTAAAAAATAATAAAAAATAGAACATATCATGCCATTCAATTAGCAGAAAAATGCCTGTCTCACAATCTAGTCTTGTCCAGATAATAAACATCAATAACAATAGAAAAATAGAGGTGCTGCTATATTTAAAATGTAATTTCAAGAAATTATTGAAGATTTTTAAATAAATAATAAATAAACAAACCCATGTTTATTCTTAATTTCTTTATAAGGAACACTCTATCTCTCACCTTCAAAGACACATGGACTTGAATCACCCAACTCCATGGCCACACTCTACCAAATTATCACCAAACATGTGAAATCTTTATTTTAATAAATGTGTTTAATATGATGTTGTTAAAACATCAGAACACCACAGAAAATAACATAACAAATCTCATCCATCTAGATTAAACAAATAGACCATAAGGTCATATTTGCTCCAAATAAAAATAATAAGGATAATATTACAGATACACTTGAAACTTTCTTTGTTCTCAAATCTTATTTTACTGCCTCTCACTCCAGAGATAACCACTATTCTATGGTTTATAATATAATTCCATTCAGCATTTATACTTTACTACATAAGAGTTTATTATTAATACTTTGATTAAAATGTACAAATATTTTGTGATATGCCAAAAATCTAAAAACTTTTGCTTTCTATTCCATTTTTTTTCTTATTTATTCATGAGAATCTGTTCATTTAACTGTTGTACAGAATTCATGAATAAGGAAAAGCACAATGTACTTACTCACCCCTCCCTGGGTAGAAAATGTCTAAGTTTCCTAGTGACAACACACATCCTAGTACATATCATTTGAGCCTATGTGCTAGTGATTCTCTAGGGTGAATCAGGAAGCAGAGTTGCTGGGTCAGAGATGTATGAGTTTCAACTTTCCTACTTATAGCCTAATTATTTTACAAATGCTCATGCTAATGTCTCTAATTTTTTCTAACACTTGAAATTGTCAGAGCTTTATACTTCACATACTCCAAGATGAAGAAAGTTACTTAAATTTTGGTTTTGGTTTAGTTAAAGATCTTTTCCCTTGTGTATTAGCCATGAAATTTTCCTCTCTGTCTTGCCTATTCAAGTCTATTTTCCATTATTTCCTCTTGAATTTTTTGATCCTTTGCTTACTACTATACAGGATTCTGTGCATTCTGATTACTACTCCTATACTGAATGTGTATGTAGCAGATACCTCTTTCCAGTGCATAACTAGTCTTTCCCATTCCTTAGTAATGTCTTTTTCATAGAAACAGTTGTAAGCACTAATGTTTACAATATTCTTATGTTTCGTACATTTGTGTCTGGCTTAATAAATCAATTCCTCTGCTAGCATCATATACAGATTTCCCTCTATTTTCCTCTAAATGGATTGAAGTTTTCTTTTTCACAATTCTTTAGAAATTATTTTTCTCCTTGATTCTATTATCCTATCTAGATTTTTTGATCAGATCACTAAATTCCATGTTTAAAAAAGTCTGTGGGAGTTGGCCCTATGGCCTAGTGGTTAAAGAGAGCAGGATTCCACAAATTACAACTTGTGGTTGAACCCCAGCTTCTGGGGCTTGTAAAACATGCTAAGCATGTATGTACGCATGCCAAAACCCTAGTAGGTTGAAGAAATGGAGAAAGAATGTGGTGTAACTTTGCCCCACTAGGGGTTGCTTTCTCCCTCTCATTCTCTCTCTCTCTCGCTCTTCCTGCCTCTCTCTGGCAATTGCATGCACACTATGGCAAATTTAAACAAACAAATGAACAAACAAACAAAAAAGGAAATCTCTGGTATTCAGATTTGAATTACACTGAATTCAGAGACTACTTGGAAAAAACTACAGTTTTATAAAATTGAGGTTTTCCACTAATGTTATTTATCTCCCATATTTTATTAATTTTTAAATCAGTTTTGGACTTCTATTAGAATTATTTGTAGATTCTTTTATTGCTATTTTAAATGAGAGTCTTTTCTAAAATTATATTTCCTAATTTAGCATTACTTAAGTATAAATCCAGTATTTAAAAAACTAGTTTATAACAAAGAAACTTTCTGATATCTCAGTTTATCTAAAAATTCTCATGAGCTTTTTCTGTAGACAATGATAAATTCTATGAATTTATCCTATTATATTCTTTCTGGCAAAATTCTAGTGTTCTTTTTCAATAAGACAACACTTCAAGTATTTTATACAGAATATTCTCCATGTTTCATATGGATCTGTGACCAAATCTCCTGTACCAAAGGGGTATAAGCATTCTATACCAAATCCTTTGAGTCCACCTCATTCCTGACTGCAAACCCGAAGGGGCCACCATAGCATCAGATATGGCTTAAAATTCTTGTTCTGAGTTTGTTTTTGTTTCTCATACCAAGATATTCTCATTTTTTTCTTTTAGATTTGGTTATATATTTTGTTTAAGTTTTATTTTTCCTTTTATATTTATCTACAATTTCTATGTGTTCAAATAGGAATGTGCCCTGTCAATATTAGCTTATTCGGCCATGTTGTCAAGAGTCTCACCTCTTACATTCTGATACCTTATAAACTAATCAATAGTGCCTGAACTCTCCAAATTCACTGAACCCTTTGAGCCTAAGATATTATGATGCTGTGTGAGAGAAAAGCATCTCAGGAGATAAACAAACAAAAAGAAAAACTTCTTTAGGTGCATAGTTGATAAAGCACATAATAACTAGATAAAAAATAATTAGACATACATTCCCCATACCTAGCATATAATTCACACATGCAGAATAAGATGTTGGGTATTGTTAATTTAATTAATTATAGACTTAATTCATTTTAAGTAGAATTGTGTTCTGCAAATTTAATGAGTTCCTCATGATACCCTTGACTACAGTAACAAATAGATCACAAAATATGAAATGGCTCAAATAGAATAAAAGTGTATTTCTCTCCCATGGAACAGTCTCAGGGGGTGCTGTACTTGATGTGGAAAAGAAGTGACACAGACTTGTTCCACCATGTGACTCCATCATCCCATTCAGCCTCCTCACCATCTGCATCAAGCAAGTCAAGGGAAAGAGAATGTGTAGAAACCCAGAAATGGATTCAGAAATGGGTTGGGTAGAACTCAGGCACATGATCACACGTTACTGAAAGGGAGAACAAAAAAAGTGGAATAATTATGTTTTCAGAAAGAAGACAACAACATCGATTTGGGTGAGCAGGTAGCAGTCTCTGCCATAATTAGTATGTCTCAGAGCATAACATGGATCAAAGAGAAGGGATGCTGCAGTGAAACAGCTATGGGAATATTACAATATTTTTTTTCTCTTTAAATTTATTTATTTTTTACATTAATTCACTATACATCATTACAGCATACAGATGAATTTTCCATCCAAAATACACTGTGTATTGGCTCAATCAAGCACATCAACATACATGTTATCAGCAAATAATTTTCCAATTCTTATGTCTTGTATACTTTGTTTTTCGTTTTGCCATCCTTGATTCCCTATCCCTCACCCTCTGCCATGTCCCACCCTCCTCCCACATTGTCTCTGGTATCCATGGTTGCTTTCTATGCCTTCCCCCCCCCCATTTAATTAATTTGCTAATGAACTTAATTAGTCTAAATATATCCAATAGCTAGCACAGCTGATATATACCTATACATGAATCCAAGTCTGACTTTAGGCATAAACCTCAATTTGTATAATGAACATATTATAAAGTAGTACCCAGCTGGGGCTATATAGCTTACTGCAGTCATCAAATACGCATTTTTTTTAAATTTCGATACGAAGTTTTACTGGGATTTTTTCTCCTACAACTTTTTTTTTAATTACTTAACATTCATTCCCTGAGCATCATCACAACATACTAAATGTGGTTTCCCATCTAGAATAATCATGCATGTTATCATCAATAATATTCCATTTCTACTTTCATACATATGTATATGTATATATATGTTTTTTACCCCATGTTTGACCCTTTGCCCTTTCCCACTCTCTTATTACACTATCTCTGCTATATACAGTTGTTTTCTATTTCTTTTCCCCCAACATTTTGTTGATCACACAATATCATAAGTAATCTAACTACTTTCAATAGCAAGTTCAGCAGGTAATTTCAAGAAGAGCAGTTTTGAACTGGTAATGATATTTCCTTGAAACTTAAAGCCTAGAAACAGGTTAGTATTCTGTTCAAATAGTAGGTACATGCACCTATCAACAGCTCAAGACAGGACAAAAATCCTTTAAAACTAGAAAACAAAGCTTAGAAGAAAAGCAGCAACATTCTAGTCAAGTCACAGAATGTTGTTTCATCAGTTCAGTCTCATGTACTTAATCTTTCTTCTGTTAAGGTTCGATCTTCCAGATTGAATTCTAGGATATAATATTCATCTCCAAACATTGTCCCTCCAGTTAAGTTGCCCATTTTCTTAGTTTTTGAACTTTTATTTCTGTGTGTCTGCATTTAATTTTACTGACATAGCACTCCCTTAAGAACTTCTTGGAGATCTGGTCTGGTGCTGGTAAATTCTTTCAGGTTTTGTTTATCTGGGAATGTTTGTGTCTTTTCTTCCTAGATGAATGATAATCTTGCTGGGTACAGTATTGGTTGAAATTGCTTTTCCCTTAATATGTTGAATATATTTTCCCATTCTTTCCTCGCTCGCATAGTTTCTGATGAGAGATCTGCTGTTAGTCTGATGGGATACCCCTTGTAGGTAACTTGCCGTTTTTCTCTTACCAATCTTAGTATCTTGTCTTTGTCTGTTGTTTTGGTCAATCTGGCTATAATGTGTCTTGGAGAAGATCTACTTGGGTTGATTCTATTTGGGGTCCTCTGTATTTCTTGGGACTGAATAATTGAGTGCCTCTCTAGGTTTGGAAAGTTTTCCTGCAGGATCTCATGGAATAGATTATCAATGCCCTTATGAGTCTCTTCGCCTTCTGGGATGCCTATTATCCGGATGTTTGGATGTTTGATGGTATCTAGTATTTCTCGTATATTAGTCTCAAATTCTTGGGCCATTTTCACAGTCTTCGTGATGGATTTTTCTAGGCTAGCAATTTTGTCTTCTATGTCTGAGATTCTATTTTCTGTATGATCTAGTCTGCTTTTAATACTTTCAAGGGAGATTTTGACTTCCTGTATTATAGCTTTCATCTCTAACAGTTCCACCTGATTCTTTTGCAAAGTGTGAAATTCCTCTTTTAGATCTTGCATGAATTTCCTCACCTCCTGGAACTCAACAACTTCTTTCTCCTTCCTCTTCAGCAGTTCATTGTCTTTCTTCTCTTCCACTTCTGTTAGTTTTGCCATTATTAATGTTCTGAATTCTTTATCAGACATTTTCATGAATTCCCGTGAACTGTGTGTGTATAAAGACGAGTTATCCTTTTCCCTTGGAGGAGAGGTATTTTCCTGCTTTCCCATATTTCTTGTGGTCCTGCAGCGATTTCTAGTCATCTGGTTGATGGTCAGTTTCTTCCCAAACTTGTAAGTTCAATCTTAGCATTGAGGAGCGTGGAGAAGAGGAAACAGAAAGAGAGAAACAACAGCAACAACAGCAAAAAAACAAACAAGAAACAGAAAAAGAGAAGAAAAAACAAAGATAAAACTTCTCAATACAACTTTAAAAATTAATATTTTTTAAAAATTTCAGTAAAAAAACAAAAATTGGAAAACTGCGCAGTGCGCTTGCGCACCGCGCGAAATTCTAAAAAGCAAAAATTAAATAAAAAAGAGGAGACAGAGACCAAGACAGAGGTAGAGGGAGACAAAGACAGGTACAGAGACAGGAGGCCTGGAAGGGCTCTTCCTACCATGCGAGTTTTGTGTGCTGGAAGCCAAATTATCAGTGGGAAGTCTTGATTTCTGTTCCCCCAAAATGGCTAGGTTGCAGAATCCATGTGGCTGTGGCTTCAAGGAGGCCTCTTCCCTTTACAATATTACATGTTGAAAATTACAGTGATTTAAGCTACAACATTGAGATGCTAGGTGTAAAGGCTGAATTATATAATAATTATTACAAGGGAACCAGCAGTTAGCATAATGGCTATGTCACTGGACTCCCACGTAGTCGACCACGGTTCACGTCCTGGACCCAGTGGCTTAAAACTCACACCGGGCGCGTGTGCATGTGTGCCCAAGATCCCGAGAGGAGAATGGAGGAGAAGGGATTGAGGCGTGACCATCCCCCCTGGGGGGTGATTTCTCGCTTTCTGTCTCTATGTCTCTCTCTGTCTGTCTGGCGAGCGCACACGCCCTATAGCGAAAACCTTTCCAAAAAAAAATAATATTATTACAAATGAAGACTCAACAAGATCAGATGTAAGACATGAATGATAAACTACATGATTATGCTTGTGGACAACACACATATTCAGAAATTAAAAATAAAACTTGATTTAACAAAACATGGTAAATGTAAACTTACTGATGCCTACAAGGAACAATACTCCAGAATAACCTATGTGCAGGAGATAAAAATAATAAAAATATGATTTCCTCCCTGGAAAATATTGCCATCATATTGTGTTGTCTGTACGGAGTGTGGAATTTGGTCTGGCATGTTGGTACGATAACTAAATAAGATAACTATATTGAATAAAGAGATTAGATCTAGAGATATAAACATGAGAGTTTGTAGCAGTTGAAGCCACTACGGAGTTGCATGATTCATCAAAGGAAATATTAAAGCAGAGAAAGAAGATTAAAGAGGAAAGGACTGTGATTACACATATTAGAGGATTGTCCAAAGAGATCAAACCTATTAAAGGAGGTGGTGAAAGACTGCTTTAAAAGGGGACATTTGAGGAGGAAACTAACAGGGCTTGTTTTGGTAGGACCTAAATCTAGTAGTTCTTGAGATTTACAATTTTCCTTTGCCATTGCAGACAACTATGACATCCAGGGTTCTAAGTTCACTCTGACTTTAGCCAATGAAACAATTCCTAATTTCCAAATTGATCTTTCTATGAGTAGACCCTTTGGGCTGGTATATTTTGTGAGACTCCAAAACACTGTCTTTTCCTTATCATGTGCTACAAAGTTAGTTTGTGATTATGGTTTCTCTATCAAATTGGATGGTCCTTGAAAGCATACTGTCTTCTATTTTGAATGAATGCATGGATGAACTATATTTGTCACGTGTGTATGACTTCGCCAAAGGTCTAACAAGAACGCTAGACCATGAAACATGAATTTTATTACTTAAATGATTAAAGCCTGGGTATCTGGGCGGTAGTGCTGGACTTTGGGAAGATGGACACCTGTGATTCATACATTGCTTACTTTTAGACATAAGAGTTCAGAGATGAATGACAATTAGATCCATTGATAACCAAGAATTTTTCTCTAAGGATTATGTATCTCTAGATTTAATAAACTCATCTGTTTAGAAACAGCTTCACTTCAGCCAAAAGTGGTGGATACACACAGGAACTTCACTAACAGTTCTGATTTTCTCTCCATGCTGAAGAAAACATGAAGGAAGAAAATCAATCCTCTGTCCTAGAGTTCATCCTCCTTGGAGTTACTGGTCAGAAAAAACAGGAAAATTTCTTCTTCATCCTCTTCCTCTTCATTTACCCCATCACAGTGACTGGAAACCTGCTCATCATCTTGGCCATTCACGCAGATAGTCGCCTTCACAATCCCATGTATTTTTTCCTTGCCAACCTCTCCTTTGTTGATATCTTCTTCTCATCTGTAAGCATCCCTAAGATGTTAATCAACCATCTCTTGGGTAGCAAAGCCATCTCCTTTGAAGGATGCCTAACACAGATGTATTTCATGATATCCTTGGGAAACACAGACAGCTATATTTTGGCTGCAATGGCATACGATAGAGCTGTGGCCATCAGCCGCCCACTTCATTATATAACAATTATAAGCCCACGGTCTTGTGTCCTACTGGTTGTTGGGTCTTGGGTGATTGCGAATGCTAATGCCCTCCCTCACACTCTTCTCACAGCAAGATTGTCTTTCTGTGGCAACAACAAAGTAGCCAATTTCTACTGTGACATCACCCCTTTACTCAAGCTGTCCTGTTCTGACATCCATTTTAACGTGAAGATGATGTACCTAGGGGTTGGTGTTTTCTCTGTGCCATTACTATGCATCATTATCTCCTATATTCATGTCTTTTCCACAGTCTTACGAGTTCCATCCACCAAGGGTGTGCTCAAAGCCTTCTCCACCTGTGGCTCCCACCTCACAGTAGTTTCTCTGTATTATGGGACAGTCATGGGCATGTATTTCCGCCCTCTGACCAGTTACAGCCTAAAGGATGCAGTGATAACTGTGATGTATATGGCAGTGACCCCAATGTTAAATCCTTTCATCTATAGTCTGAGAAACAGGGACATGAAGGCAGCTCTATATAAACTCTTCAGCAAGAAAATATCCTCACAACCAGTATGATCATACATCAGAGATGGTAGTCACCAATTAGAATGCACTTGAAAAAATAGCTCTATGTCATCACATTGCAAGGAGTTGTCTTTGATCTTTCCAGCCAGAAATTCCTTTTCTCAGAAATTTTGTAACTTTTTGATGAAACGTCTTATTAAAATTACCATTTTCAACACATTTCTACTCCTGGCAGAGAGACAGCACAGAAGTGGATTTATGCCCCACTTATACTACTGACTTCTAGAGTAAAGTAGGGAAAGTCTGGGTCTTTTCTTTCTTATCTACATACTAGGAATAATATCTATCCTGCCTTTGCTACAGAGGATAAATTATACTCATTCATGCTCTGAAGACTATAAATTACTATTTGCATATCATTTTTATCCGACTTGCATTTAATCACCCATACTAGGTTTGCAGGACTCCGAGGGTAGGAGCTGTCTTAACACATGACTGTATCTTGACTATCCTACTTATGTAAAATCCATCCATTAGATCTTGGTAGAGGTACAATGAATGAATTCAAACAGTTGTCTCTAGGGCCAGCAGGTTATATAGAGCTTAAGGCACTGGATCTCATATAAATGATAGCAGTGGCTTGAAAATCATGCTGAGCATATGTGTGTGCATGCCCAAAATCCCAAGAGAAGACTGGAGACAAAGGAATTTCAGCATGGACATTCCCTGTTGGGGGTGATTTTTACTTTCTCTTTCTCCCTCTCTCTCTGTTGAGCACGCATACCCTATAACAAAAATTGGGGCTAAAAAAAAGTTGTCTCTGATAATAATTAAGAGTTTATCAGACGACATTATTTAGTCATCCTTAAAATCTTTAAAGAAACAATAAGATTTTTTTGTGCTTACTTCAGAATTGATTAAACTATACTTCATATAAAGATGATAATACTCTCCCTAAAATCTTACTAAAACAATGGTCACTAATAGACCTTGATTTCAATTTAAAGTAATAAAGATTCTGGTTTAATTAATATCATAAAGTGCTAGTTTAATTAATTATAACATAAAATAAAACTATAGTGACCAACTTGGGCGTCATTTAATAAATGAAGAAAGATAGCAGTATTGTAAATAGTGTGAACATGTTTCTACAGCTCTGTCTAGAGAAGATGAAGCTCTGCTTATGGGGACCAGCCCCAATCATGTATACGCTGTTCTCCAAAACAGAGATAGTTAATTAATCAGTCACTAAAATCCACCAAGAAACTCTCTTATCTGTGATTTGATTTGATTCTAAGGATGAGAACATTTTTTTCAACTTTTTCAAAATATTTTAATAACATATAAATTATTATTCATAAAGCTCATATTTCCTAACAGGGTGAAGCTTGCAGAGATAGACTGAATGTGTCTTAGAAAAGTATTCAAGTTGTTTTATTATGTTGCCTTTTTTTAATTTAAATTTATTTATTTACATTCATTCACTATACATCATTACAGCATACAAAATGAGATTTCCCATCCAGAATACACTGTATATTGGCTCAATCAAGTACCATCAACATACATGTTATCATCAACAAATAATTTTCCATTTCTTGTTTCCTGTATATTTTGCCTTTTTTTTTTTTTTTTTTTTTTTTTTTTTTTTTTTTTTTTTTTTTTTTTTGCCATCCTTGATTCCCTATCTCTCACCATCTGCCATGTCCCGCCCTCCTTCCACACTGTCTGGTATCCATGGTTGCTTTCTATGCCTTTTCCCCCATTTTATTGATTCACTAATGAATTTAATTAATCTAAATATTTCCAATAGCAAGCACAATATACATATCCATGAACACAAGTCTGACTTTAGGCATAAACCTCAGTGAGTAGAATAAACATACTATAAAGTAGCACCTAGCTGAGGCTATATAGCTTACTGCAACCATCATATATGTATTTTTTTAATTTCAAGGAAAACAGTTTCCATGTTTTTTTCTCCTGAAACTTTTTTTCAATTAATTAATTTACATTCATTCCCTAAGCATCATCACAGCATACAAAATGTGGTTTCCCATCCAGAATATACTGCATAGTGGCTTAATCATGCATGCTATCATCAATAATTTTCTATTTCTAATTTCATATGCATATATATATATATGTATGTATATATACATATATATATATGAAATATATATACCCCTATGTCTGACCCTCTGCCCTTTCCCACCCTCTTCTCACACTATCTCTGGTGTCTACAGTTGTCTTCCATTCCTCTTCCCCCCACATTTTATTGATCACACAATTTCTTAAATAATCTATTTTCAATAGCAAGTTCAGCTGGTAATTTCAACAAAAGCAGTTTTGAATTGGTAAGGAAATTTGCTTAAAACTTAAAGCCTGGAAACAGGTTAGTATTTAGTTCAAATAGTAGGTACATGAACCTATTGACAGCTCAAGACAGGACAAAAACTCTTTAAAACTGGACAACAAAACCTAGAAGAAAAGCAGCAATATTTTAGTCACAAGTCACAGAATGCTATTTCACCAGTTCAGTCTCATGTACTTAATCTATCTTCTGTTGTGGTTCGATCTTCCCAATTGTTGTCATTTTATTTTATTTTATTTTATTTTATTTTATTTTATTATTTTTTATTTTATACATCCAGTCGCAGGACATGACTACAGCTTGTAAAAAGTTTTCCCAACATATATACACTATACACCAGTCCCAATTAAAGATATTATTACATACATTATTATCAACAGACAATCCTACATTTCTGTGTCCCTTAAATGTCTGTCTAATATGTTGTCTTTTTAGCTGCCACTAAAAATACAAAACTATTAGCTTCTATAGATACTTCCCATTGACAAGAATTTGTCCCTGGACATTGCAAAGTGGCAGTATGCATCTTTTAATGCTTTCTGGGACCTATAAAACCATGGATTATAACTACCCAATTATCTTCTTTTTGGACTAAAAGGGATTGATTACATATGAATATCAATCTGTGTGACTAATTACGGAGGTAACAAAGGTATTTCATTTAGGAAATTTTCAAGGTTAGGAAATGAAAATGTCACTTACATTTATTATCGCTTGTCTCTCCCCACAGGAATGGGAAGGTCTGGGATCGGTCTTGTTTACTACTTTACCTTCAGCACTTAGAACACTGTTGTTACCCAGTAACTATTTAACAAAATTGTGTTACATAAATAAAGAAATCCAACAATGTTATGTTTAAATGAAAAAGAAAAGGTTAATTTTGTTTTATGGGCAAACTCAGTAAGTTCAAAAGGAATGAGATATTTCTCATGAAATAATAAGTGCCAAAGAGGATACAATTAAAGAAGAACTGAGGCAATGTGTACTTTCAGGAGAGCTCTATGCCGCCTAATTGCTGGCCTGATCTCACTAGAGTTGACATGCCTTATTCTACTTCCTACAATAATCATAAGAATCTGTGTGTACATTTGTAGCTTCAACTGCAAATAAAAATCATTGCAACTACATGCCAAGTTATTATCTCTACCTTCTCACTTGATCTGTCAAACATGCTATCCTGAAGTGATGTCAACACTATAATTTAAATTACTTTATGTACCAAAGTCAAGGGCTCCCCTAAATCTGGAAAAGACTGAAGAGCTGGTCTATCAATTGGGTCTCTTTAGATCCATTCAGGAAACAGAACAGACCAGATATTTTTAAACCATCATTTAATACTGGGAATTTGACACATTTGTGTATCCAGAAAGAAATTAAAGGAGAAAAAGGAACAGATAATGAAGCAGCCATGAGAAGCTACTTTCCTTAGGACAAGGAAAACAAAAGGGAAATAAATGGTAATGTTACCTGAACCTAGGAGTTTGGAGGAGAGATTTCCACATAGCTGATGCACAGATCTCTGATGGGAACTGCCAAACAATTGGCACTTGGTCCTCACCTTCTGAGGTAACCAAAACTTCCACTTTTGGAGAGTCTGAGACCTCAACTGTGCTGCTTTTTTTGTTTACTACAGTTCCTTTATTTTTTTTTTCTATTGGACATGAAAGTACTAAAAGGCATTCCAGACATAATTCCAAACATTCTTCTTTTCCCTGTATACAAATGGGAATAATAATATTTATTCTGCCTTTATTACAGAATGTGAATTACAAATATGTAGTAGCACTACGATGTCTTTGGTGATCAAGATTCATCACTCCAGTCAATAGGGAAATCTTTTTTCCTGAATGACTGACAGAGGCTCCAAGAAGATCTGAGCTGTCAGTAATAATGCTTTTCTTTTTTTTCTACTTTTTAATTTTGTACATATTCTAGTAACCTTAGCTATCAAGCAGAGAAATATTAAGAGATATTTCAGACATAATTTTCAACCTGTTCTTTCCTGTCTCCCAGTGTGTACCAGCAACATAAAGTCCTTGGTAATTGTACCTTAGGTCAATCACTCCAGTCAGTAGAGAAATCCCCTTTTCCTGAGTGACCCACAGAGATAAGTTACAATTTGTATGACTCTTAGTAACATAGTATTAAGCTTTAAAAAATATAAATCCAAAAAGTTCATTATAAGGTTATGATCAACCAAAACAAACAGTTTTTTTTTTTTTTTTTTTTTTTTTTTGGAGAGGTTTTCGCTATAGGGCGCGTGCTCTCGCCGGACAGACAGAGAGAGACATAGAGACAGAAAGCAAGAAATCACCCCCCAGGGGGGATGGTCACGCCGCAATCCCTTCTCCTCCATTCTCCTCTCAGGATCTTGGGCACGCACGCACACGCACCCGGCGTGAGTTCTAAGCCACCGGGTCTAGGACGCGAACCGCGGTCGACTACGTGGGAGTCCAGCGACATAGCCATTACGCTAACTGCTGGTTCCCAACAAACACTTTTTGAGAACACATTAGATATAATACAAGTGCATTGAAAACAAAGGCAAAGGAAAGATAAACATAGGATCAGAGAGAGATTATATGCAAGATGGGAGACACAAGGGAACAAAAGTGGGAAGACCAAGTAGTTAGGTATAGGTTATTACTAAAGTCCTAATTTTCAGGTTGGGTGATGTGTTCATGGGTTTTTATGATAATCCCATAGATAGGATGATAGATAGAAGATAGATAGATATACTCAAAGCATTGCATGAAGCAAATCATGAGAGTTTTTCTAAATCAAGGGTTAGATTAATAAAAAAGCAGTAAGGAAGGATAGGGGAATGATGAGAACAGGACTTTGGCTACAGGTCTCTTAGAGAAATCTAGAAAAGAGAGAATGACAATATAAGGAAAGGATTTTCCTAGCTCTTAACTTTCTGTTAACTGCAGGTGCAACTGGAGACATCAAAGCCAGATCTTTGTGTCAGAATCTTGGATAGCTATAAATATTGAGTAAGATTTGGGTGGCAGAAGGACTAATAGGTTCTTTAAGACACGTACACTTCATTTCTCCTCTCTAATTGTTGTTTAAAAGCAACTGCCAAGCCAGCCATAGTGGAACAGCAGTAATGCAATGTTCCTCTGCAATGCTGAGGCCACATGAGAAGGTCCCAGTACTTTTCCTGAGGTCACTCTGTACATGCTGGAGTGCACATATGCATCTGAGATCCTGTTTGGCTGAGGCGGGTGTGGATCACAATGCAAAGACCCTGATGGGTCTATCTATCTCTCACTTCTCTCTCTCAGAAGAAATAAATAAATTTTTAAATCATAATCACAGAAATATTTCTACTTTGACTGATATTTGTTTGCACCTTGTTAAATACTACATAGTGTAACAGGGTTTTCATCCATAATGCCAACAAGCAATGGAAGTTGAAAATGCACATGTCAAGGGGAAATAAAGAAAAATTTAAAATAAATAACCTAATGAATACATTTCAAGGCACTGCAGAAGCAACAACAACAAAACAAAGCAAAAAACAGGAAAAAATGAACTAATGAAGATTAGAGCTGAAATAAATAAAAGAGAAAATAAAAGAATTTTACCTCCAAAAAAACAATGAAACAAAAAGATTTTTTTTTTTTCAAAATGTCTCTCCCCCAAGAGAAAATATCAATTCCACATCACCAACAGACAACACTATGAAAGTCATGGAAATGTCAGATAAATGATTCAGAATATTTGTAGTGACCAAACTAAATGAAATGCAAGAGAAAAAAAAAAAAAAACAATGAGCTCTAAGAGATGAGAAAGTCTTTTCACAATTTGAAAGAAGAAATAGACACCATAAAGAAAAAAAATCAAACGAAATTCTTAGAGATGAAGAATATGATACAGGAAATTAAAATCTCCCTAGAAAGTATTAAAAGTAGATGAGCTCATACAGAAGATCAAATCTCAAATATATAAGACAAAACCTCTGACCTAAAGAAAAGTATCACAAAGAATGAGAGGTTCAGGAAAGCTATGCTCTAAACTCCATCTCCTAGACTCCCAAAATATTCAGACAAGAAGCCATTTTAAAGCTGAGGTGTGTCGTGGTGTGTTCAGGGAAGCTATGCTCTAAACTCCATCTCCCAGACTCCCAAAATACTCAGACAAGTGGAGGATAGATTTTTGTCACAGATTGAGCAGAAACAACCGCAGAGGCACACAAAACATGAGAAATCAAAAAAAATCTCTCTTGGGAACCAGCAGTTAGCGTAATGGCTATGTCGCTGGACTCCCATGTTGTCAACTGCAGTTCACGTCCCGGACCCGGTGGCTTAAAACTCACGCCAGGCGCATGTGCGTGCATGCTCAAGATCCCGAGAGGAGAATGGAGGAGAAGGGATTGTGGCGTGACCATCCCCCCTGGGGGGGTGATTTTTCACTCTCTGTCTCTCTGTCTGTCTCTGTCTGTCTGGCGAGCGCACGCGCCCTATAGCAAAAACCTCTCCAAAAAAAAAAAAAAAAAAAAAAAAAAACATATATATATATATATATATATATATATATATATATATATATCTCCCGTAAGGGAAAACCACAATCCCTCATCATCCACAGACAGTACAGTAGAACTCATGGAAATGTCTGATAGAGAATTTGGAATATTCATAGTGACAAAACTAAATGAGATACAAGATCTGAGAGATAATGAACTCCACAAGATGCAGGAGAAAAGAGACAACAAGTTCCAGGAGGTGTTGAAGTTCTTCCATGATCTGAAAAAGGAAATACACACCATAAAAAAGAATCCAATGGAACTGATAGAGATGAAGGCTGCCATTCAGGAAATGAAAACGTCCTTCAAAAGTATTAAAAGCAGATTAGCCCATACAGAAAATTAAATCTCGAATGTTGAAGGCAAAACCTCTGATCTAGAAAAAAAAAAAAAAAACTGTGAAAATAACCCCAAAAAATTAGAATACTACAAGAGAAATACTAGACAGCATTAAGTGCCCAAATATCAGTATAATTGGTATTCCAGTAGGTGAGGAAACTAAAAAGGGCATTGATAATCTATTCCATGAAATCTTGGAAGAAAACTTTCCAAATCTAGAGAGGGATTCAAATATCCTGACCCAAGAAATACAAAGGACCCCTAATAGAATCAACCCAAGAAGATCTTCTCCAAGGCACATCATAGCCAGCCTGGCCAAATCTACAGACAAAGACAAGATTATTTTTTCATATGGAAAGAAAAGATAAAAATATTCTCATATAAACAAGACCTGAAAGAATTTGCCAATAGCAAATCCACTTTTCAAGAAGTTCTAAAAGGAGTGTTTTACCAGGAAAACTAAAGACACATACAGAAATAAGAGAACAAAAGGCAACCAATAAAATGACCAATTTAATGCTAGGGACAAGAAATATCAATAATAACATTGAATGTTAACTTCCAGGATTTAAACGGAAAGACTGGACCACAGTAACACTGAATATTCAAAAGACAAGAGTTTGAACATAAGGCTGAAATTGCAAAATAGAATTTTATGACTTCTGAGTAAAACATTACTGATTTCTTTTTTTACTATGCTTTGTTTTTACAATTTAAACATTTTACTTTCTTTTGAGTTGTTGATAGGTTCAGCAATTTGTTAAAATATTTTTCTTATTTGTTTCTTTAAATGGAAACACAAACTTTTCTTCCTTCCTGACCCCTCTGGAATTGGAAATATTTAGGAATATTCTTATTTGTTGGCAGAAGGGTTATTTGCACAAGTTCAATAATGCTTGTTGTATTGAATCATAAATTGGAAATACTCATTATTGTACAGGGAATGTCATACCTGAAGACTAACCAGAAAGCTATGGAACTAAAGTGGATCTCAAGTAAGCCAACGGAAGCTCATAGAAAGATGGCCTGACACCATAAATAGTTCTGCCCAGCAGAGAAGTTTAGAGAAGATATATGAAAGAATTTATAACATAAAATAACCTGGACTTTTCCAGCCCAGCATTGTAATCAGTAAAAATGCAAAAGAGCAACCACACCAGAGGATTATCTTGAGAAAGACGTTGAAGGGAGAAAAAGAGACTGATCTTTGCTAGTAGATGGTATATCACAGAATACTTGGTAGGCACGGCTGAATTGAGAAGGTTTATATGTGACTAGTGTGCTGGGCATTTGGTTTTCAGTTTGAGTAGTTGATATGTAAATATTTTCTCAAAAATATTTAAAACCATATTGTCCCTGTTTTTGTAGGGTCACAAACAAAATTATACAAAATTATAAGAAATATTTTGAACATTATCTTTAAAATTCAGTATTCTGATCATTTTTTCATATGCTGTTTAGCTATTCGTATGTCATCTTTAGAGAGTGGTTTTTTTTCAACTCATTCTCCCATCTTTTAATAGGATTGATTGTCTTTTTCCGGAACAGCTGCTTGAGTTCCTTGTGAATTTTGGTGATCAGTCCCTTATCTGACGCACAGTTTACAAAAATATTTCCTTATTCTGAGGGCTGTCTATTCACACTAATCACTGTGTCTTTTGCTATGCAGAAACTTCTTAGTCTGATGTAATCCCACTTGTCTATTTTGGGGATTATTGACTCTGCTTTGGGAGTCTTATTTAAGAATTCTTTCCCTACCCCAATGTCTCCCAGAGTTTCCCCGGTGTTTTCCAGGAGCAGTTTTATAGTTCAAGGTCTTAGATTTAGATCTTTGATCCACCTTGACTTAATTTTTGTCAGAGGTGAAAAGTAGGGGTTCAGATTCATCTTTCTGCAAGTGGAGATCCAGTTTTGCCAGCACCATTTGCTGAAGAGGTTTTCTTTTTCCCACTGGATTGACTGGCATATGAAAAAATGCTCAACATCCCTCATTGTAAAAGAAATGCAGATCAAAACAACAATGAGATATCACCTAACTCCAGTTAGAATGTCTAAGATTAAAAAAAAAAAAAAAAAAACCGGTAAGTGCTGGTGAGGATGTGGTGAAAGGAAACTCTCTTACACTGCTGGTGGGAATGTAAATTGGTCCAACCACTGTGGAGAACAATTTGGAGATTCCTCAAAAATCTACAAATAGAACTACCATATGATCCAGCAATCCCACTCCTTGGTATCTACCCAAAGGATAGAAGAATACTTTATCGGAAAAGTGCTTGCACATCGATGTTTATTGCGGCACTTTTCATGATTGCTAAGTCATGGAAGCAACCCAAATGCCCACGAACTGATGAATGGTTAGAAAAACTGTGGCACATATATTCAATGGAATACTATTCATCCATAAAAAACAACAAAACCCTGGCTTTTGACAAGAAGTGGATGAATGTGGAAGACTTACTGCTGAGTGAAGCAAGCCATGCTATGAAGGAGAGGCATTGTATGTACCCACTTAATATATACCAAGTGTCTGCACTCTATGACTGAAACTAATTGTCTAAAGGATATAGAAACGCAGTATATAGATATAAATACCAGATATAGTGTGTGTGAAAGAGGAGGGTCTGAGGAAGGACATTTGGGGGAGGGACAGGGAGGAAAAGCATTAATGACACAAAGAGGTGTGGTATTATCTGTTGAAGATATTTCATAGTTTTATCAACAGTACTAGGGTGAAATGTTCACCTGTTGAAATATCCATTTTGTAAGACAAATAATAATGTGATTGAATGTATGGAAGAAAATGAAATGAAAAAATAAATAAATAAAACAGCTGTAAACCCTGGAAAAAAAAATTTCAGTATTCTGAAATTTTGAAAGCTGTTTATTAACTGTCAAGAACTATGGAGTATGAGCAAAAATTTTTTGATATGCAAAGTAAATGTTTGTGGAAAAATGTAAAAATTAATAAATAAATGTAAAAAAGAAGAGGAAAAATGAGAATGAGAAACCAACTGAGAAAAATGAGGGTAATATACAAGAAAGACTAGATACTATCAGCCTCCTAAACACCCAGATAACTTATATCCCAGAAGAGGAAGAAAATAATAAGGGCATTGATCATTTATTCTATGAAAATGTGGAAGAAAACTTTCCAAACCTAGAGAAGCATTCAAATAACTAGATCCAAGAAATACATAGAACCCCAAATAGAATCAACCCGAGAAGATCCTCTCCAAGGCACATTATAGCCAGATTGGCCAAAACCACAGACTAAGACAAGATACTAAAATTTTCAAGAGGGAAACATCAAGTACTTACAGAGGTTATCCCATAAAGCCAACACTGGAATTCTCATCAAAAACAATGCAGGGAAGGAAAGAATGGGGAGGTATAGTCAAAGTGTTAAATGAAAAACAACTTCAACCAAAAATACTATAGTTAGCAAGATTATCCTTCATATGCGAAGAAAAGATAGAAAAATTCTTGGAAAAACAAAACAAGAAAAAAATTTATCAACTCCAGACCAGTTCTTCAAGAGGTTCTGAAGGTAGTACTATACCAGGGCTAAAAAGTCAGATGAAAGATTATCAGGAAAAAAGAAAGAAGAAGAAGAGGAAGAGGAAGAAGAAGAAGAGGAGGAAGAGGAGGAGGAGGAAGAAGAAGAAAGAAGGACGAAGAAGAAGGAAGAAGAAAGAAGGAAGAAGAAAGAAGGAAGAAGGAAGAAGAAGGAAGAAGAAAGAAGGAAGAAGAAAGAAGACGGAAAGAAGGAAGAAGAAAGAAGGAAGAAGGAAGATGAAAGAAGGAAGAAGAATGAAGAATAAAGAAGGAAGAATAAAGAAGAAAGAAGAAGAAGGAAGAAGAGAGAAGGAAGAAGAAAAAAGAAGGAAGAAGGAAGGAGAAGAAAGAAGGAGGAAGGAAGAAGAAGAAGAAAGAAGAAGGAAGAAGAAAGAAGGAAGAAGAAGGAGGAAGAAGAAGGAAGAAGGAAGAAAGAAGAAGGAAGAAGAAGGAAGGAGGAGGAGGAGGAAGGAGGAGGAGGAGGAGGAGGAGAAGAAGAAGAAGAAAAGAAAATGGCTCCCTTAATGATAAGAACAGGTCTGGAAAAAGCGATAATAGCATTGAATATTAATGGATTAAATTCTCCAATCAAGAGACACAGACTGGCTGAATAGATTTTTCAAAAAGAAACTCTCTATCTTTTGCTTACAAGAAATGCACCTTATGGATAAAGACATACATAGGCTAAAAGTGAAGGTCTGGAAAAAGATATTCCATCCAAACAGAAATCAAAAAATGGCTGGAGTTGTGATACTGATTTCAGACAAAATAGGCTTCAAGACAAAGACTGTAAGAAGAGACAAAGAAGGACATTATATAGTAGCATATGGGCTAATTCAGCAAGACATAACACTTATAAATATCTATATGCCCAACTCAGGAGCATCTAAATACATGAAGGAAAGACTGATGGAGCTAAAAGGAGAGATAGGGTGCAACACTATAATTGTTGGGAATCTCAACACCCCAATATCTCCTTTAGACAGATCTTCTAGACAAAAAATAAACAGAGAGATAGAAGATCTAAAAGATACTATAAACCAAATGGGCTTGACAGATAGATATATATATATATACAACTTTCCACCCTAATACCACAAAATGCAGAGGTATTTAGGGACCAGAAGGTGGTACAACACTAGTGCCACTGGACCCACAGAGAAACATCTTTGGTTTGAGTTCTGAGGCCTCTCTGATCACACCAGGCACATAGGCACATGCCCATGATCCAGCTGGCTAAGACGGAAAATATACTGCAATGTGAGGACTCTGTTAGAGGTACCTATATCTCTCTCTCTCACTCTCCCATTCTCTCTATATATATATTTCAGAGGAAATACATAAACTGCAGAATATTAAAATAAAAGTTAAAAAGGTAAGAGATTTAACCAACCTGGAATTTGCCCTAAAGCAATTAAATTTTGTCTCACTCTGCTCCAGATGTTTATCTCTTTGAGGATGAGCAGAGCATCAGTGATTCCTTTACTAATTTAATGAAAGATGCAATTACTGTACACAGGAAATATTTTAAAATGATGAGCCTTAAAACATTCTCCTTGAGGACCAGCAGGTGGCGTGGTGGTTAAGGTGCTGGACACTCCCACATGGCTGACCACGGTTCAAGTACCAGACCTGGTGGCTTGCTTTCTCACTTTCCCTCTCTCTCTCTGAGTATCACTCTCTGGTCAAATTAAAATAAATGAATGAATAAATAAAATTAAATAAATGATTATTTAAAAAAAAAAAAAAAAAACATTCTCCTGTGCCATTGCACCATTCTATGCCCCAATGGATATCCAGTAAGTTAAACATTTAAGTAATAGGATATTCTGAAAAAGACCCCAAAGGCAAAATGTGCTTACTAGGAAGAAAATAATTATCATGAGATGCCATCCTCTTGTGTCCAGGAACCCATGTCTTGGAAATATGAGCATGATCTGAACACAAGGAAAGTAAGAACAGAGCAAATAGGATGGTGCGACCTAAAATACATCTAGAGGAAAATTTAATTCACCAAATTTTATTTTAACATAAGCCATTTACAGTCTGATACAAGATTTGGAGAGCTTTCTAAGAATCATGTGACTAATCTAAGTGTTAGTAAAATAGCAGTTAACATTTACTAAGTGCATGATTGACTTTAAGGACTTTTTGGATATTAACTAATTCTTTATAATAATTTTATAAGGATATTATGATGATGATGAGTAAGTAAGTAAAGTGACTATCCAAGTCAGTTAATGGCAGGGCCAGGACTAAAAACTAGCCACAGTTTGTTTTCAACATTGACCTCTACAAAAACAGTGACCTTTGTCATTGAAAACATTAACTCACAGTATAATAACCACTAATCAAGGCTGTTATAAAAGTGACATACACATGAAGTAGACTAGTCATCCAACCATTTCCATCTCTGAAAACTGAAAAATTAGAAGACCTACTTTCAGTATGCTCAAGATTGAAGAATAACTCTCACCCTAACATACTTCAAGTTAAATTCTAGAGAAAAGATGAAATGCAGTTCTTTGCACACTAAACACAAGAAAAGCTTGAGCATCGTCTGGAAGAAAGACCAGCAATTCACTTGCACCATTCATTTGTAGCTCCCAAGGGTCAGATACAAGTTTGAGCAGAAAAAAAGATCCATGTTCAAATAAATTTGCTAGAATAGCTCAGCCCAGAGTTTAGACCCTAGAGACCCACTCAACAAGAAATCCTCTTGCCCATCCTTTCTTCTAGAAAGGATTACTCTTGAGAACCACTCCATCTCCTCAGGGCTCTGTTGTGGGAGTATGTAATAAGTAACAACAATTACTCTGACTTTGGCCTGAACTAAGACCTGAGAGAGTCATGTTTCAAGAGACTTCATAACCTGGTCCACAATTCTCATGCTGTGACCTCACCTGCTCCCATAATAAGAAAACTAAACCTCTCATCTTCAATTATCAGCCAAGATAGTACTTTGTAACCCTTTTGCTCCACAGTCAGGAAATGTGGGGCTCTTTTTTCCAAACCATCCCAGTACTGTATCTTTCAGGAACAGAGAAATAGAGACCTGCTCTTTAACATGCCTGCCCACAGAAAGAGATATTACTAGATGCTAGACCTACTGGCCATAAACTTCTTATATGTGATAAAGGAATGAAAACTATAGGGTCAAGAACCTTCTGACAACATCTGAGCTAACCCGCCCAAGTGAGGTTGAGAACATTGCAGAGTCTCAATGAGAACAACATCAAAAGCTAGATAGCCAGCAACTGCACTAAATACTCTATCTCCTTTGACTACCACAAAACTTCCATTAGGTAAGTAGAATTATTATGTTCATTTATAAGATGCAAGAAAACTGAATTGCCTAATGTCACACAAAGGTAATAGCAACTGCAACTCAAACCTTAGCCTGACTCCAGTACCCAAGTTCTCAAGATCAGAGAGTAAAAGAAAAACAGAGAGAGACAAAGAGAGGACTCTCCTCTTACGAAAATGTTTTTCTTTGAGCTCCTGTATATGAAAAAAGGATTAAAAAGGAACGGTTCTGATCTGGTTATCTCAGTTCTTAATGCTCTTTTCTCCTGATATTTTATCATGTATGTGTAGATGCATGTACAGGTGAGTGTGCATGTGTACTGATCCAAGTACATTGTCTAGAGGGGAGCTACAAAGACTCCTTTTATTTTGTGTGTGTGTGGGGGGTTTCCCTTACTTTTTATATCTAATCACTGTATATCTTTGCAACTTTGAAAATGAATTTTTCCAGCATGAGTACATTGTATGTGAATTCAGTCAAAGAAATGACCATACACACTTTCATCAACAGATAATTTTCCATTTTTATGTCTACTGAATTTTTCCCCTTAATTCTTTCCCTCTACCCCCCATTTTCTGCCCTCCTCCCATACTGTCTTTGATATCCAAAGTTACTTTCCAAGCTTTTATGCCTGCCAATCTTTCAGTTTCTGCCATAGAGTGTAGATATTCAGAATATATTAAGTGTGGATATATGATGACTCTCTTTCATAATCTTACTTGCTTTGCTTAGCATTAAATCTTTCATATTTGTCTACTTTCTATCAAATGCCAGGGTCTCATTGTTTTTTTATGGCTATGTGCCCATACTTTTTCAATCCATTTATCTCTTCATGGACATTTGGGTTGATTTCATGTCTTTTTTTTTAATACTTTTAATCACTATACATCGCTCAAATTGTAAGTCAAATTTACCCCACATGAGTAAATTTACACTATGTTTTAACAATTGTAAATTACACTGCAATAAACATGAGTGTGCAAGTGTTTTTCCGATTGAGTGTATTCCTATCTTTTGGTTGGATAGCCAGGAGTGGAATTACTGAATCATATGGTATTTCGATTTGTAGGTCTTTGAGAAGCTCCTTTTATTTCCATATTTAATGCTAGATGATAACGAGACCCTACAGAAAATTGTTATTTTAGTGTCAAAGTACTCATGAGCTTAACTATCAGGAAGTCTCAAAAATCTCAGGAGAAACTCTTTGGCCTTGCCAGCTACCTCTGAAAACAAGGAGAAGGATTTGGCTTCTCCTGTCCAAGAAAACTGTCTCCAGAAGGGGTCCTGTGCTGAACATCTCAGAGCACAAACACTATTAAGGAAAATAGAGTTTAGTAGCCCAGCATTATCTCAGATTCTGGCTTCATGCTAGGGCCCCCAGGCTCTCACTCTGCCTCTAGTATTCACTTTGATGCCCCTCCTGGCACCTCTTCCAGGTGCATAAGGCTCTTGGACCTCTTTCTCCAGAGTTTCCACAGAATTTTTTTTTTTTTTCTGTGATGATACTCCCAACACTCAGCTCTGTAGATTTCTATTCTCAAAGTCAAAGTGCTCAGAAACTTTTCCTCTGTTTCCAGATTTCTTGTTTCTGTTTTATTGTTTGTTTTATATATTTTTTCATTTACATACTTTTTATATTCATTCACTGTATATCACTGCAGCATGCAAAATGAATTTTCCCATCCAGAATATACTGTATATTGGCTCGATCAAAGATATTATTGCTGAGATAAATACCGAACCTGAGCTGTGAAATATTGCTTTCCTTGATTAAAAATGAAGATTTTCTGCTGAGACTTCTCCCTCCAGGTTCATTTCTAGTGGGAAAGGCACAAACCCAGGCCCATCCTGAGATGGATACTGAACTTGATTTGTGAAATATTGCTTTCCTCGTTTATTTAAAATGAAGATTTTTCTGCTGAGACTTCTCCCTCCAGATTCATTTCTAGTGGGTAGGGCTACCTTTCTCTCCCTTCTCTCCATTTCACTCTGTCTCTCTCTGTCTCTCTGTGTCTCCCTGTGTCTTTTATTTTTTTAAGGTAAAGTATTCTCTGTGTTCTCAAGCCTCTCCTTTATTGTGCTAATTTGTGCCTTTCCCCATTCCATTAAGGAAAGCCACAAACCCAGGCCAATCCTGAGATGGATATCGAACTTGAGCTGTGAAATATTGCTTTTGCACAACATGCATGCACGCCACGCAGTTTTCATTTTTTGCTTTTTAAAATTAAAGTCTAAAGTTTTTTATCCTTTTTTCTTTCTCCTTTTTTGTTTTATTTTTTTCTTCTTCTTTCCTCTTCTCTAATTCTTACCCTTTTTCTTAATCTTTATTCATTGGCTGCTCAGCCTCTATACACTAAGTGTCTAGACAGGTCCAAGTGAACAGAATCCAAACATCTGAATATGATTAGGGTCAGAATATTCCTCTATTCTCACTGTTTCTGAAGCATAAAGAGTAAAAACAGAAAAGAAGAGAGATTGCAGATCACTTCCTCCTGCATGCCTCTGAACGCTCAGATTGAACTTCAAGAATTAGGAAGAAACACACCATCCATCAGATGACTAGAAATCACCATAGGGTCATAAGAAATATGGGAAAGCAAGAAAATGCCTCTTCTCCAAGGGAAAAGAATAACTGTTCTTCATCCTCAGACAGTACAATGAAACTCATGAAAATGTCTGGTAAAGAATTTAGAATATTCATAGTGACAAAGCTAACAGAGATAGAAGAGAGACAATGAACTGCAAAAGAATCAGGAGAAAGGAGCTGACAAGTTCCAGGAGGTGAGGAAAATCTTGCAAGATCTAAAAGAGAAATTACACACTACAAAAAAGAATCACATGGACTTGTTAGAGATGAAAGCTATACTACAGGAAGTCAAAATCTCCCTTGAAAGTATTAAAAGCAGACTAGATCATACAGAAAATCAAATCTCAGATATAGAAGGTAGAATTGCTGGCCTAGAAAAACCCACCACGAAGACTGAGAAAATTACCCAAATAAATGAGAACAATATATGAGAAATACTAGATGCTTTCAAACATCTAAACATTCAGATAATTGGTTTCTCAGAAAGCGAAGAGACTCATAAAGGCATTGATAATCTACCCCATGAAATCCCGCAAGAAAACTTTCTAAACCTAGAGAGGCATTCAAAGATCCAGTCCCATGAAATACAAAGGACTCCAAATACTATCAACCCAAGAAGATCTTCTCCAAGACATATTATAGTCACATTGACCAAAACCACAGACAAAAGACAAGATACTAAGCTTAGCAAGAAAGAAACATCAAGTTACTTACAAAGATATCCCATCAGGCTAACAGTGGACCTCTCATCAGAAACAATGCAAGCGAGGAAAGAATGGGAAAATATATTCAAAGTGTTGCATGAAAAGCAATTTCAACCAAGAATACTATACTCAGCAGGATTATTCTTCATATGGGAAGAAAAGACAAGAACATCCTCAGATAAACGAAACCTGAAAGAATTTACCAGCACCAGACCAGATCTCCAAGAAGTTCTCAAGGGAGTGCTATACCAGGAAAATTAAATACAGACACACAGAAATAAGCATTCAAAAACAAACAAACAAACAAATGGCCAACTTAATGGTAGGGACAAGTCTTAGGTAAATATTATATCCCAGAATTTGATCAGGTAGATCAAACCACAACCGAAGATAAATTTAGTACATGAGACTGAATTGGTGAAATAGAATTTTATGACTTTTGACTAAAACATTGCTGCTTTTCTTCTAGGTTTTGTTTTCCAGTTTTAAGGATTTTTGTCCTGTCTTGAGCTGCCAATAGGTTCATGTACCTACTATTTTTTAACAGAATCCTAACCTGTTTCCTGGCTTTACATTTTAAGCAAAGTTTCTTAGCATTTCTTTGATTTATCAAAGCTAATACTGCTTTACTTGAAATTAAAAAATATATTAGAAAATACCTATTTAATGATCATAGTAAGCTATATAGCATCAGCTAGGTGCTACTTTATAGTATATTCATTCTACTCAGAGTTTCACACCTAAAGTTAGACATGTATTCACAGATATGTATACACCAGCTGAACCTGCTATTGAAAGTAATCAGATTATTTAAGAAATTTTGTGAATCAATAAAATGGGGGGAGGAAGGAATGAAAAACAACTGTAAACACCTGAGATAGTATGGGAGGAGGGTGGGAAATAGCAAAGGGTGAGTAATAGGGAGAAATGTGTATATATATATATATATATATATATATATATATACACACACACACACATATACATATATATATATACATATATATACACACATACACACACACACACAAAACACACATATGAAATGAGAAATGGAAAATTATTGATGATAACATGTATGATTAATCCACTATGCAGTATATTCTGGATGGGAAATCATATTTTGTATGCTGTGATGATGCTCAGGGAATGAATGTAAATTAATTAAAAATTAAAATTAAAATTAAAATTAAAAATAAATTAAAAAAAACAAAGGAGCGAAAGAGAGTAAGAGAAATCTTGCCTCCTAAGCTCTTCTCTCCTTAAAAAAAAAAAAAAGATATTATCATACATGTTATCTTCAATAAATAATTTTCCATTTGTTTCTTATATATTTTGATACTGTTTTTTCCGATTGTTTCCCTCCCTCTCACCATCGGTCATTTCCCACTCTCCTCCCATACCGTCTCTGGTATCTACAGTTGCTTTCCATGCTTTTATTTGTTTGTTTGTTTTTACATTTTATTGATTCACGAAAGATCTTAGTTCAGCTAAATACATTCAATAGTAAATGCAGCTGACATAAACATATCTATGAACACATGTCTGACTTGAGGCATAAAACTCAAGTGAGTAGAATGAACATACTATGAAGTAGCACCTAGCTGAGGCAATATAGTTTACTGTGGTCATTAAATAGTTTTTTTTTCCTTTTTCTGTTTATTTTTTATATTTTTGTAATTTCAAGAAAAGCAATTTTAGCTTCAATAAATCAAAATCAAAAAATGTTAAGAAAAATGTGCTTAAGACTTATAGTCAGGAAAAAGGTTAGGGTTCTGTTCAAACAGTAGGTAAATACTAAAAACTCAAGAAACAGATATGGACAAAGCTAAAATCTAGTAACAAGTGCACTGTAATTTTCTTCTGAAACATTTTTTTTCTTTCTCCATTCCCTCTTTTATCAAAGATATGTTTAGATCTCACATTAGTTATATCGACTCCTTCTTTTCTGGTGTTATTTTTCTTATATTTTCTAATTCTTTTTTATTTTATTTCCTTATGGCTGTCCTTGTACCAGCTCATCACTCCAAAGTGTTGACCTATTGATCATCCATTTCATGTACATGCCCAATACCAATGTTTTGGGGTTTTTTTAACAGCGTAATTTTTGTTACAGGGCACGTGTGCTCACCAGAGAGACAGAGAGAGACAGAAATTGAGAAATCTCCCCCACAGTGGTGATGGCCATGTTGTACTCCCTTATTCTCCATTCTTCTCTCAGGATTTTTCAACACATACCCACACACACACACACACACACACACACACACACATACTGCATGAATTCAAAGCCACCAGGTCTGGGACTCGAACAGTAGTTGGCCATGTGGGAGTTCAGCAACATAATCATTACGCTATCTGCTGGTTTTGTCCAATACCTATTTACAACAAGCAAAAAGTCTCCGTAGTACCAGAATCAGCAATACATCTCAAATGCACATTGCTAGTTCTTAAAACCTAATCAATAAGGAGCAAATTCTTGTATTGGTCAGATCCTCCATATTTGAATCCCAAATATCTTTTCCAGACTAAATTTTTTATACTACCCTTCCTGCATTCCTGGCTCCTAATAAAGTTATAGAACGCATTTCTGTCTGATGCTACTCTCATCATCTGACCAATTTGTTCTCAAGTTTTTCTCCATAATAAGATACTTGGATTTATCAGCTGGGTGATAAGAAAATAATGAGTGGTGTTAAATAGGCAGACATAGCCACATTTATACTTTAAAGACATATTTGGGGGGCTGGTTAGTGAATGTCTCAGCTTGTCTGACCATGATATAAGGCCCCTGAATTCCCCTTCTGAGTCTAAATAGACACCCACTTAATTCTCAACCTTTTCACATGTAACTCTTATCTCCTACTTTCAGTGAAACACGAGCTTGTACCACCCAGCTCCCTAGTCACACCCAAATAACATCAAATACATAAAATCTTTATTTTAAATTCAACTTGTTTATTATTACACTTAAAACATCAGAATAATAAAGAGAACAATATAACTAAAATTCATCACTCAGTTTTTTAAGAGTTTTTGCTATATAGTGTGTGCACTGCCAGAGAGACAGAGATAGAGAGAGAGATAGAAAGAGAGAAATCACTCCCCAAGGGAGAGTAGTGGCCATGCCTCAATCCCTTCTCTTCCATTCTCTTCTCAGAATTTTGGGCACCCATGCACACACACACAGCATGAGTTTCAAGTTGCCGGATCTGGGACTCAAACAGCAGTTGACCATGTGGGAGTCCAGCATCTTAACCTTATGCCACCTGCTGGCCCAAAATTCATCACCTAAATTTAACAAATATAAGAATATAGTTTCATTTACTCTGTTTTAGAATATCACAGATACATTTGAAACTCTCTTTGTTCACATCCAAACTCTAATTTTTTCCTTCTTACTCCAGAAATAATTGCAATTCTAGAGTGGTGGTATACGCCCATTCAAGATTTCTAATTTTATGCTACACTTATGTATTATATAATGTATTATAATTTACTTATGTGATTCAAAATGTAGCTTCAAGTAACTTCCTTTTTATCACACTATTGTTTTTTATTTATCCATGGGAATTCATTCATTTTACTGTTGTACAGAATTCGTCCAAAAACAAAAAATGGCACAATATTCTTATCCATTCCTCCACTGGTTGACTATTTCTACGTTTTTATATGATGATGGAATGACTTCTCAAATACATGGGCTAGAGTTTCTCTAGGGTCTAATCTAGAAACAGAATTATTGGTGCAAAGGTGTAAGAATTTTCAGCTTTCCTTGAAAGTTTTTTTTTGAATGGTATACTAATTTTTCTTATTTTTCCCACATTTGAAATAGTCATACTTTTACACATTCTAAGATGAAGAATATTAACCTAAATTTTGTTTTAATTTAGCTGGATATCTTTTCTTTTCACTACTGGCCATTTCAGATTCCTGTTCTATAACTTTTACCCAAAACTTTTGACCACTATTTGTTTCTAAAAATTGTGCCTTTTCCTTATTAGTGGGTAGGACTCTTAGGTACTCTACATATCACTCCTTTATGAATTATGTGTTTAGGAAATATCTCTGTCAACTCGTGACTTTTGTTCCTCTTTTTCTTATGGAGTGCTTTTAATACAATTGGTTTTTTTTTTTAATGTAATCAAATTTTAAAATATTTTCTCCCATATTTTGAGTGTCTTGTATCTGGTTCTAAAAAACAAATCAACCCTGACCTTTATATCCTAAACATATTTTCTTCTAAATTTTGTATGTTTTCATTAATCCCTTAGGAATATTTTTCTGTATCATTTTATATAAATGATTATTCAGTTGTCCCAGAACTCTTTATTCAGTTCATCCTTTTTCTGTCTATATTGAACCAGTCATGTCTTTCACAGACTTCTCATAAATTTCCTGATGTACTGCTTGATCTTTTCTGAGCTCTCTAATCTGCTACATGTTATTTTCCAGCTCCTGTGCCATAACTACCTAAAAGTATGAATTACCAAAATAATTCACTCCAACACCTGAAAGGTTAATGTTTTCTTCTTAATATTTTTTCCCCAAATTGAATTAGCTCTCCTTGGCTCCTTATTATTCTACAACCATTTTAGAATCACATTAGTAAGTTCCATGTTCAAAACAAACGTTTTTGTTTGTTTGTTAAGAGAGATTTTTGCTATAGGGCGCGTGTGCTCACCAGAGAGACACAGAGACAGAGAGCAAGAAATCACTCCCCGGGGGGATGACCATGCTTCAATTCCTTCTCCTCCATTCTTCTCTGGGGATTTTGGGTATGCACACACATGAACCTGGTGTGAGTTTTTAGGCCAGCAGGTCTGGGATTCGATCATGGTCAACTATATGGGAATCCAGCAATGTAACTATTACACCATCTGCTGGTCAAAAAGCTGTCATATCTTGATTGGACTGCATCAAACCATAGAATAATTAGGAGGAGTTGATATTTTTACCATTTTTTTAATCACCAATGCTTATCTCTAACTTTGTTTATCCATAAGTAAAATTATATATTTTATAATAATCTTTAACCTCTTCTGTATCCATAAGTAAAATTTTATAATATTTGATAACAACCTTTGATCTCTTCTGTAAGAATAATTCTAGATAACCTAAAATTTCTGTGACTTTTATGAACAGGAATTTCTTAAATTGTATATTGTTACTTAAACATAGGAACAGTATGCTTATTTATTTTTAATGATTTTTTTGAGAGGTTTTTGCTATAGAGCACATGCACTTTCCAGAAAGACAGAGAGACAGAAAGCAATAAATCACCCCCTGGTGGGATAGCCATGCCACAATCCCTTCTCCTCCATTCTCCTCTCGGGATCTTGGGCACGCACGCACATTCGCCCAGCGTGAGTTTAAGCCACTGGTTCCAGGACTCGAACTGTGGTCAACTACATGGGAGTCAAGCGATTTAGCCATTACACCACCTGCTGGTCCTAGTTTTTTTTTTTTTTTTTTTTTTTTTTTTTTTTTTTGCTATAGGGCGCGTGTGCTCGCCAGACAGACAGAGAGAGACAGAGAGACAGAAAGCGAGAAATCACCCCCCAGGGGGGATGGCCACGCCACAGTCCCTTCTCCTCCATTCTCCTCTTGGGATCTTGGGCACGCACGCACACGCGCCCAGCGTGAGTTTTAAGCCACCGGGTCCGGGACGTGAACCACGGTCGACTATGTGGGAGTCCAGCGACATAGCCATTACGCTAACTGCTGGTCCTAGTATTTTTAATAATTTATATCCAACCAACTTTTGAAAAGTCTTAGTTTATTTACTGATCCCCTTGGATTTTCTCCATAGATAACCATATTTTCTATAAATTTATTTTGCTCTTTCTTTTCCATTTCATTCTTCCCAGAGAGAGAAAAAGAAATAGACAAACAATTCTAACAGAATCTTCACACAGTGATTCACCACCAGTTTCCACAGGCCCATATCTTAAACAGACATGTGCATGTCTAACATGTTTGGGGAAGTCTTCGGTTGAGAACCTAGGGCCTGTCCTATGTTGGCTCAGTTATTGGGTTTTCAGAAAAGTCATGACATATTTTTCTATGTAAAAACAGCATGACTTTTCTGACAACCCAATACTTTATCCCTGTGCCATCACCTGGCCTCCTCCAATGAGTATTTTTTTAAGTTCTTATAGTGCTCTTTTCAAAAACTAGTACAATATTTCAAGTGTTTTTGTACATGAGGTGTTTCTTCCATGGATCTGTGACTACACTTCCTATACCAAAGGAGCATTAATAACACAGACTTCAGCCCTTAGGGCCTAGTTTCTGGTTGTAAACACAAGGAGCAGCATCAGTTATGGCTTACAATTCCTACTATGAACTTTTCTTTTGTTTGTCATACCTCAATATTCCCATTTCTTTCCTTTAGGTTTGGATGGATGGAGGGATAGATAGATAGATAGATATAGAGTTTTACATATAGTTATATATTTTTAACTCTTCCAATTTATATAAAATTTCTATGTATTTTAATAATAACAGGACCTATCAACATGAGTTTAGTATGCCAGGTTGCCAAACGCCCTCTTCTGAAATCTATACTTCCATATTGTGTAAGTTAACCATGGTCTCTGAGTTATCTACTTTAACTAAACCCTTTGAAACCTCAGATATTATTATTCTGTGTGAAGATGAGAAAGGGCATTTCAAGGTAGGAAACAAAATTTCTTTATGTGCATAGATGACAGAATGCATCATATTTGGAGAAAATATTATTAAACTTGCATCCCTAGTGCCTAGCATACAAGTCACATATACTATAGGACTATGTGTCAATAAGTTTCTAATCAGCTTTTTTTGAGTTGAATGTAGGTTTACACTAGGTTAACATGCACACTCTAGGATTTGACTAAATTAGTTATAGATTTAATTAACAAGAAAGTATAAATCTCTAGAAAAATCACTGACCTACTGAGGATGTCATGGACTACAATAACAAATACATCATAAAATATCCAATGGTTTAAACAAATAAAAGGGTTTTCCTCTATATATAAAAGACACAGTGAGTCACCCCCCTTTGGTAGTAGGTGGTGCTCCTGAATTTAGGGAAACAGGGACACAGGCTCATTTCACTGTGTGACTCTCTCATTCCATTAAGCCTCTCTTTCATCTGCATTCAGTTAGCACAGAGGAAAGAGTCTACAGAGAAGCCCAGAACATGAACCCATGGGTGAGTTGTAGAATTCGGTAACATGCCCACACATCACTGCAGCAAGAGATGGGGAATGTAGCCTAACTGAGTGCCCAAGAAGAAGACAATAGGGACTTGGCTGACAATATGGCCTCAAAATGCAAGACACATCAAAGAAAGAGGAACCTGTAGTAAAGCAGGGAAGGGATCATCATAATATTTCATGCAGAAAATGATGATGTCCTGAGCTAAATTACTGACAGTAAGTAAATAAGAATGTTAAGTGTTTTAAAATGATTTTAAATAAAGATTCAATAAAGTTAGATGTACAGGTGAAAAAGAAAACTAGATGAGTGTGCTGGTGAGCATCCCACATGGAGAGAACGCAAGAATTAAATCTAGGCTTAACTCAAGGAAAGCTGATTACAAACTTATTGAAGCATAAAATAAACCATATTCTGCAATAATTTCTCTACAGGAGATAAAAATAAACAAGATATCATTTTCCTCTTTAAAACACTTTTCATACTACTTAGTTTGTATGAGCAGAGTACGAAGTTTGGTCAGACATGCCGGCATGGAAATACAGAAGGAAAAGATCAAGTTTACTAAGCAGAGGTTGAATCTACTATGAATTTGGATGTATCACCAAAAGAAATGATGATATAAAAGGAAGAGAAGATACATGAGAAAAACTTAGTGATTATGAATATATATAAAAATATATAAGGGTCTGGGAAAGAGATAAAATTTATCAAAGTGATAGAGGATATCTACTTTCAAAAGGGAACACAAATGTGCTAAATGTGCTTTCCTAGGACACAAACCAGTGGTCTTCCTGGTTTACAATCATCTGATGCCAATGTAGACACTTACTTTCTGGGCCTGGGGATCACACTAAATTTGACTGAAGGAACAAATTCTAATTGTCCAGGGCATTCTCTCGACTGACACATCCTTTTCATTGGAATGTTTTTCACAAAAATTCCAAGTGTTATTTCCCTTATCATGTAAAATAAAATTAGTTTGGGTTTCTGTCTTTCCCATTAAGGTCTGAAGTCCTTTAGAACAGAGGTTATGTCTCTTATGTTAAACAAATAAATAAACAAACTACATTTCCATATATTTATTCTTTTCCAAGAGGTCTAAGAAAATATCTAGGACAAAACATGAATAATTAAGCATTTGTTTTATGACTAAATTGTAGATATTTGGGTGGTGGTGGCCAAACTGGAAGAATGGGCACCTCTGATAAAAATACTGCTCACTGCTACATATGAATGTTCAGGAGTAAATATAAATTAGTCTCATTGACCAAGAAAGATTTTATGCCAAAATATTAACTAGCTATGGATTTAATAAATTATTTATAGACATAGCTAAGCAATATTGTTGAATAAGAAAGGTCACTGCATGCAATAAATGTGCTAATAATTCTGGATTCCTCTCCCTTTGAAGCAGAAGTGGTCATGAAGAAAGACAATGAATCCACTACCCCGGATTTCATCCTCCTGGGAGTTACTGGTCAGAAGGAACATGATAATGTTTTATTCATCCTCTTCCTGTTCATTTACCCCATCACATTGACTGGAAACCTGCTCATCATCTTGGCCATTCACTCGGACAGTCGCCTTCATAACCCCATGTATTTTTTCCTTGCCAACCTCTCCTTTGTTGACATCTTCTTCTCATCTGTAACTATCCCTAAGACATTGATCAACCATATCTTAAGCAGCAAGGCCATCTCCTTTGTGGGATGCCTGACACAGATGTATTTTATGATTGCCTTGGCTAACGCAGACAGCTATACATTGGCTGCAATGGCATACGACCGGGCTGTGGCCATCAGCCGCCCGCTTCATTACACAACAATTATAAGCCCACGGTTTTGTGTCCTACTGGTTGTTGGGTCTTGGGTAGTTGGAAATGCCAATGCCCTGCCCCATACTCTCCTTACAGGTAGTCTGTCCTTCTGTGGCAACACTGATGTGGCAAACTTTTACTGTGACATTATGCCTTTGCTCAAGTTATCCTGTTCTGACATCCGTTTTAATGTAAAGATTATGTACCTAGGGGTTGGTGTTTTCTCTGTGCCATTACTATGCATCATTATCTCCTATGTTCAGGTCTTTTCCACAGTCCTACGGATTCCATCTACTAAGGGTGTGCTCAAAGCCTTCTCCACTTGTGGTTCTCACCTCACAGTTGTTTCTTTGTATTATGGTACAATGATGGGCATGTACTTCCGCCCTCTGACCAGTTACAGCCTGAAGGATGCAGTGTTAACTGTGATGTACATGGCAGTGACCCCAATGTTAAATCCTTTCATCTACAGTCTGAGAAACCGGGACATGAAGGCTGCCCTAAGGAAACTCTTCAGCAAGAGAATCTCCATATGACCACTGTGAGCTCATACATTATATACTGTAGTCACCAATTAGAATGCACTTGAAAACCCAGCCCCAATGTCATTACCCTGCAAGGTGCTGCCTTTGATATTTCCAGCCAGAAAATTATCGTGCAGAAATGTTGTAACAGTTTATGAGCTATCTTATTGAAATTATTGCTTTTAACATATTTCTGGTCCTTATGACAGAATGACAGCACCAAAAAAAAAAAAAAAAAAAAAAAAAAATTAGGTTCATTTCCTAACTATTCTACTGACCAGCTGAGAAAGTCTGGATTTTGGGTTCCACATCTACCCATTAGGAGAAATAATACCTGGGTCAGTTGCTTTGGCCTAGCAGTAACACAAAACTCTGTGATGCTGAAGCCATATGGGAAAGTACCAGGTTCATGTCCTGATGACTCCCTGTACATGCCAAGTGAGCCTGCTTTATACCATAGCTGGTTGAGGCTGGAGGTGAGTTGTGGCTTGAAAGCCTCGTTAAAGGTGTCTCTGTCTCTCCCTCTCTTTCTCAATAAATAAATAAACTTTTTTAAATTATAACAATAATGCATCTTTCATAGCATGTGTTGCTCACAATAGCTCAAATCACCACTCAAATGTAAATTTTAATTGAAGTATTATGTTTAGTCACTTTATACTACTTATGAGTCAGTGATAGAAGAACATATGTTAACATATCACATACCTTCACTATCTTGCTCATGTAAAATAAATGCTACTGAGAAGCAGAATAAATGTATAAAAATATGCATCTCTTAAATAAAATCTGATAACTAGACATAATCATAATGGAAGTTACTGATCTATAATTATAGAGCTGGTATGTCAGAGTCAGTAAAGATCCACTCCGAAAAGAGAAATCACACACAGTGTATTTAACCAAGAAGACTTAATATAGAAAATTAGTTCTATAGGTAAATCCTGAAAGAGACCAAAGGAGATAAAAGATATAACCTGAGGTAAACCAGACACTATTAACTGTAGGAGAGAGTTAGGACTAGGAATATGAAAGGAGAAAGATGGTGTTACAAGAACCTAGGATCTTAGGGACCAGCAGTTAGCTTAATGGCTATGTCGCTGGACTCCCACATAGTCGACCGCAGTTTGCGTCCCGGACCTGGTGGCTTAAACTCATGCCGCGCGCGTGCGTGCCCAGGATCCCAAGAGGAGAATGGAGGAGAAGGGATTGTGGCGTGGACATCCCCCCTGGGGGGTGATTTCTCGCTTTCTGTCTCTCTGTCTCTGTCTGTCTGGCGAGCGCAAGTGCCCTATAGCAAAAACCTCTCCAAAAAAAAGGAACCTAGGATCTTAGAGGTGAGGTGAGTTCCAAGCACCAAATTTTTATTCCCAGGGTATTTTAATCCTCAGTAGTACTGCTTAGTTTTTTATTAATTTCTTTAAAAATATTCCACTTACAAAGATCAAATATATTCTCTTGGTGGTGGTGCCAATGGTGCAGCTTCTATTCACCTTTGCTATCAGGCAGAAAAGACTGAAAGATAGCCCACACATAACTTTAGACATACCTTTCTTTGCTTCCTATTGTATACTAGCTACACAATGTTTCTGGTAACTGAAATCACTCTATCCAGTAGAGAAATCTTCTTCTGAATACCCAACAGAGACCTGTTACAATTTACTTGAATTTGAGTCCACATGGTATTAAGTTTAAAAATGTAAATCTCCAAAAATTATTATCAATATCTTTTCAATATGTTATAAACAACTAAAATAACTAAAACTCCACTTTTCAGTAATGCACATAAATGCCATAAATGTTCACTCAAAACAAAAGCAAAGGAAATGATAAGCACTGGATTCAGGATGAAGAGAAATTCAAAAGGGGAGACCAAGAGAATGAAAATAACAGTAGTATGTGGTCAGGTATAGGTTATTTCTAAAGTCTTAATTTTCAGGTGGGATGATGGCTCACTGATTATTCCTGATATGTAGATAGATGATAGAAAGAATGAATAAAAGCACTATATGATGAAATGATGATGAAAGAAAGTTATTCTTGTTTTTATTAGAGTGTACGTGCTTACCAAAGAGAGAGGGAGAAAGCATCCTACAATGGAGGATGGTCACAACACTATCATTTCTCCTTCCCATCAGGATTTGGGCACACACAGTGAAGACACAGACAAAGGATCAAGATGGAAAGGAAATTTAGAAATAGATGAAATGTAGTAATTTTTATAATAGTAGTAAGTAAGGACATGTCTGTAAGTTGTTAAAGTTCAATCACTGAAAGGAAAAAGATGTTATTAGTAAAAATAGTGAAAAAAATAGTAATTTAGTAAAAATAGAGGGACAGCCCTGTAGCTTAGTGGTAAAGGGGAGCTGATAGTTAAGGACACACCTATATGGCTCCCTTAACCACATTGCCAACCAAGTGGGATCAAATCCCAGACTCAACAACATCTTGAAAAACACACTGGCTACATGATCCTTATAGGATCAAGAAATGGAGAAGGGACTGTAGTATAATTATGCCCCCATGGGGAGCTGACTTCTCCCTTCCCTCCCCCATGCATATGTATATGTATGTCTGTCTCTGGTGAGTGTGCATACATTCCAGAAATTAAAAAAAAAAATTTCAGGAAAAATTAGAATTGAGAACATGGCAGAGAAAGAAATCCTGGGTCCCCCCCCCACCCCACCCCCCCCGTTACCACCACAAACAATCCAATTCTAAAACAACAGACAAATTTCCCATGAGAGAAATTCAAAAAGTAATTGAAATTTTCCTACACCCCAGATGAACATAAGACCAGCCTTACCAAATCCAGCAGAGAGACTTCACACCAGATTCTCTACCCCGGCACAGTACTATGTCATCAGGAAGAAACTCTCTTAAGTCTCAGCTACCACCAGGGGAGTAAAGGAATTGCTTCAATGTCATGTGATTCTGCTTGTCCAGGGGGACTCCCAAAGAACTGACTTCTGCCTTACCACTCGTTGAAATCTGACAGAACAAGCATAGTCTAGTTACCTAGAGAAAAAAATGGAGACTTTGCTTAGCAATACCATAACTCCTTCCCCCTGCTTAACATGAAGCAAATGAATAAAATATCCCAAATTTCATTCTCCCCCTGGGGTAAGAAGGAGTTGATCAAAGCATCAAATGTATCCACTTTACTGGGATGCACAAAGAACTGGCATCTGACTTGCCAGTCTTGAAGCTCTGTGAGTTTGGCACAGTTTGGCCACCTAGGGTGAGAAAAGAGGTGGCACTTTGGATGAGTAGACAAGTGGATCCTCTCCTGGGCACAGAGAGAACAGACGATAAAAACCATAGCTACTTGCTTCTCCCTCAGGTAAACACAGTGTATAAAGTAAAACTTTTCACTAGAAGAGTTCAACAGCAGACTAGATCAGGCAGAAGAATCAGTGAATTCAAAGATCATTGGCAATAACTCAGTAGGAAGGGAGGAAAAAGAATAAAAAGGAGTAAATAAAACTTTAGGGAGTAGAAAAATATGTGCATTATAGTGTCTACAAAGGAACAGAAAAAAACAGCTATTGAAAGAAACAATCTCCTGACTGCCATTCCCCATCATTGGTCCCATCTCAGCAGGCATTCCCCTAAGGGCAGTTAGGGGTACTTCTTCAGAGGGGGGCTGAGATAGGAATTAGCCTCCATTCACAAGTATTTAGGCCAGGGCCCTCCCTCCTCCAGAGGAGAGCCACTGTGCTGGGTGGCTCCTGAGGATTCCTCTCTTCTCCGGTTGCCATATTCCTTTGTCCTTAGACAGGTAGATCTTGTTCTTAAAGAATTCACAGCCCATTTCAATGGGACTTAATTAGTCCAGTCACCATATTCCTTTGCTCTTAGACATGTAAATCTTGTTCTTTGAGACAAAGTATCTCCTGACCTAGTACCCACTTTAAAAATTAGGAGAATAGTAATTGGACCCACCCAGCATGTGCCCCTCCCCATCTTGAAGGGAATGCATGTGCTAGCCCCACAGGAAAACAAGCCTGAATAAGTCTTCTCAGACCCAGATAAAAACCAGTTACCCCAGTTCCTCCTCAGCAATCTATTTTCCAGGACCCCCACCCTTCTTCTTGGGAGATCTGTTTTCCTTGTCTCCTTCAAGAAATTCTGTTTTTTTGCTATACCCACATACATACATACATACATACATACATAAATAGTTAATTAAAGAAACATTGACTAAAAATCTCCCAATCTGCAGAAGCAAGTGAATATCCATATAAAAGCAAAAAGATACAAAATTACATGAACCCAAAAAGAAATATACACCAAGACCCAATATCATCAAACTGTCAAAATTCAGAGACAAGAAATCAGCAAGAGAAAAACAACAAGGGAAGATACAAGGGAATCAACACAAGACTATCGATAAGTATGCTAGCAAACCTGGAGATAAAAACTTTTCCAGACAAACAACAGCTAAAAGATGTCATCCCCCACTACACCTGAATTACAAGAATGCTAAAGGAAGTTCTTCAAGTTGAAATAAAAGGTTGCTACATAAATGGTAACACAATAACATAAGAAAGTAAGTTAGTAAATATATAGAAACATTGTTGTATTATTTTAATGTGGTAGATAAATCACTTTTAAATCTAGCATAAAAAATAACGGACAAAACAGCCATATACCTAAAATGTATTAAAAGGGAGGGGAGTGAGCAGTAGAGAATGGGCAGTAGATGGTAGGCAGGACAGGCAAAGGGAAGAACCATTTAACAGACAAACGATGTAAAGATCTCTATTGGAAAGAAAAACACATGTTCTGTAATTTTTGCTTTACAAAAAATTTTAAGCTACTGATATTTAAAAAAAAAATCAGAAAAACAAAAGGAAGACAACAAAAGGGAAAAGATAGACAAAAAGAGCTACAACTAATAGGAAAAACATAAAGAAGTGTCAATAGCAATTCCTTACCCTTTGCTATGCATTGATTGTACATTCCAGAAAGCCATGAGTTGACATTTGGTTGCTACTGTGATGTAGTAAGAGGATGGAAACTTAATCCGAATATGGTATTTAAAAATGAAGCCTTTGGGACCAACAGTTAGCGTAATGGTTATGTCGCTGGACTCCCATGTAGTCGACCGCGGTTCGAGTCCCGGACCCAGTGGCTTAAACTCATGCCGGGCGCGTGCATGCCCAAGATCCCGAGAGGAGAATGGAGAAGGAATTGCTGCGTGGCCATCCTCCCTGGGGGGGGTGATTTCTCGCTTTCTGTCTCTCTGCCTCTCTGTCTTTCTGGCGAGCGCAAGCGCCCTATAGCAAAAAAGACCTCTCCCAAAAAAAAGAAAATAATTAATTAATTAATTAATTAAAATGAAGCCTTTGGTAAGTAATTAGAATTAGATAAGCTCTTAAAGTGGGACCCCTAATGAATACTAGCGACTTTATAAGAAAAGGGAGAGAGATCAGAGTTGATACATATTCTTGTCCTCTGACCATACAATACCCTGTACCATACCAGGACTCTACAGAGTCCCTATCAGGAAGAAGACCTTCACTAGATGTGGCTCATCAAACTAAACTTGTCAAACCATGAGCTGAATAAACTTTTATATTTTATATTCAGTCTGTGGTATTCCATTATAGCAACATAAAATGGATTAAAATAGCTACCAATAATGAATTTAATGTAAATGCATTATATTTCCAAATCTAAAAAAATACAGTGGCTGAGTAGATTTTATAAAAACTATCTAGGTGAACTTTCTGTTAGATTTAAGGATACAAATAAATTTATAATGAAGGGATGGAAAAATAATCCATTCAAATTTCAGCTGAAGAGAGGGCTGCCTATACTCACAGCAGAGAAATAGACTATGTCAAAACTGTCAGAATAGACAAGAAAGACATTATATAATGATAGATGGGTGAATCTACTAGTAACAACTAGCAATTATGAGCATATTCAACGGTACACAGTACAAAATGGTGAGATATGGTTCTAGCAATTGTCCCCCCACAGAAATATCAATTGAACACCTATTGACCCCCCAGTCCCCCAAAAACAAACCCTCACAGATGCTAAGAAAAAAAGGTGAGAGGTCACAATACCTAGGTGTCACACAGAAATTAAAAAGACACATTGAAGAGTATAGGGGGAAAGTTTTACATTACTTGCATCACCACTCTCCCAACCCCAAGCAACAGAGTGTACAATGAGATATCCAAATAGGGTAAAGAGGGAAGTGAGCAAAGAATTTTGCCTTGAGCCACAACACTGAATATGCCACAATAAACCTAGGCCCACATGGCCCCAGATTCCATGATGACTGGGCCCCCAGACCCATCCTGACACCAGAATAAAACCTATAGCCACAGGGGCCAGCAGTTAGCGTAATGGCTATGTCGCTGGACTCCCATGTAGTCGACTGCGGTTCGAGTCCCAGACCCGGTGGCTTAAACTCACACCGGGCGCGTGTGCGTGCATGCCCAAGATCCCAAGAGGAAAATGGAGGAGAAGGGATTGCGGCGTGGCCATCCCCCCTGGGGGGTGATTTCTTGCTTTCTATCTCTCTGTCTCTCTCTGTCTGTCTGGCGAGTGCACACGCCCTATAGCAAAAACCTCTAAAAAAAAAAAAAAAAAAAAAAAAAAAAAAAAAAAACAACCTATAGCCACAGGCTTCCTGCCTACACAGTAGACTCAATTTCCAAACTGCCCCTGCCAGTTGACTTCAGCAGCCCCAGAATCTGAACAAATCTAGTATCCCCAGGCTTCAGGCCTGATCCAGTGCCATATGGTTGCAGTAGCCTGAGCTTTGGAACCAATCCAGCACATCAGCCCCAGTGGTATTGGCTTCAGGCATACCCCAACATTGTGCCACACTCAGCAGGCAAAGGCTTTAGGCCCACGCCTGTCAATCTAATCAATAGTTCTGCCTGAGTGGATCTAGGCTGTAGGTCAGACTATCTACTGACCTAAGCTCCAGGTCAATCAGCCCATGAAATCTAGTAGCAAACTCATCCATGAATCATACCAGAGTGCCTATCCCAAATCTCTAGATGAGCTGACTGCTGAAGGGCTTTCACAGACAAAAGCATTCTGTGAGAACTAAAATAAGTACATACTTAAATTGCATATAACCCAGTGCATAGCCATAAGGATCAAGAACAATTAGGGGGACCAGCAGTTAGCATAGTGGCTATGTTGCTGGATTCCCATGTAGTCAACAGCAGTTCGAGTCCCGGACCAGGTGGCTTAAACTCACACCAGGCACGTGTGCGTGCATGCCCAAGATCCAAGAGGAGATTGGAGGAGAAGGGATTGTGGCATGGCCATCCCCCCTGGGTGGTGATTTCTCACTTCTGTCTCTCTGTCTCTCTCTGTCTTCCTGGTGAACGCATGTGCCCTATAGCATAAACCTCTCCAAAAAAAAAAAAAAGAAAGAAAGAAAAAGAACAATTAAGGATATAATATGATCAAAGGGACAAAATAAAGTACCAGTGACCAACCCTAAAGAAATGTAAAAAAGTAAACTGACTTATAATTAAAATTATTTTCAGGAAGCTCAGATTTCAATAAAATACAGAGAAAAAAACCCCACAAACTGAAGAAAACAATAAATGATCACAATGAGAAATTTAATGAAGAGATTAAAGAAAAAAATAAAGCATAAACAGTCCTGGAGCTGAAAAATACAATGAACAATATGAAAACTGTGATACAGAGCATCAACAGAATAAATTAAGCACAAGAAGGAATGTGTGAATTTGAAGGCATGTTATTTTAACATATACAGTAAGAGAACAATAAATGCAAAACAACAAAGAAAGTTTACGAGATTTATGAGACAATATCCAAAGAATAAGTTATGAGTTATAAGAGTACAAAAAAAGGAAGGGAGAGACAAAGGAACAGAAAGATTATTTAAAGAAATAATCATAGGAAAAAAAGGCATAAATGGAAAAAAAAGTTCAATATCTCTTTTGATAAGGAAAATACAAATCAAAACCACTATGAGATATTACCTAACTCTAGTCAGAATGACTATGATTAAATTAAATATTTTAAAAAATAGAGTAACAAATGTTGTAGTTATGAAGGGGGAAAAAACCCTTTAGCTTTATGCTGGTAGGAATGTAAATTAGTACAGGCACAGTGAAAAGTTGTATAGAGGTTCCCCCAAATTCTAAAACTAGAAATACCATATGGCCCAGCAGTCCTATGTTAGGATATATACCCGAAGAACAAGAAATCATTTGGAGTGAAACTTGCACATCCATGTTACTTGAATTCTTCTTCATCTTTTAAAAATTTATTTCTTCTAAGACGAAGGTCTTACTTAGCTTAATGTACCAAAAAAAAAAAAAAAAAAAAAAAAAAACCTAGAAAAATAGAAAAGGAACTAGAAAAACAAGAACAAGCTGAGCTCAAAGCTGCAGGAAGGAAAGAAAAAATAAAGATCAGAGAGAAAATAAATGATATAGAGACTGGAAAAGAATTTAAAAGGTCAATGAAATTAAAAGTTGGGTTTGTTTTTGTTTAAAAGATAAACATTAACAAAGCTTTGGCTAGACCAAGAAAAGAAAAAAGAGAGGAGTCACGTAAATAAAATCAGAAATTAAAAAGAAGACATTACAACTGATATAACACAAATACAAAGCAACATAAGAGACTATTATAAACAAGTATACACCAACAAATAAGATGACCTAGAATAAATGAATAAATTATAGACACATATAAGAAAACAATACTGAATTATTAAGAAATAGAAAAATTTGAACATACCAATAATAAAGGGAAAAAAAAGGCCTAGGACTAGATACCTTTATAGCTAAATTTTATCAAACATTTAAAGAACTAAGATAATTCCTTTTCAAACTTTAACAAAAACATAATAAATTTGAGGAGTAGGGAATACTTGCAAATTAATTTTACAGGGCCACCAATACTTTGATACCAAAGCCAGACATAGACACTATAAAGAAAAACGACAATCAAATCAATATCCCTTATAAACATAAATGCAAAAACTCTCAAAGAAACACTATCAAACCAAATTTAACAGCACATTAAAAAACTTACCGGGACCAGCAGTTGGTGTAATGGCTATGTTGCTGGACTCCCATGGAGTCGACTGAGGTTTGAGTCCCAGATCCAGTGGATTAAACTCACGCTGGGCATGTGTGTGTGCCCAAGATCCCAAGAGGAGAAGGGATTGTGGTGTGGTCATCCCCCCCTGGGGAAGGGGTGTGATTTCTCACTTTTTTTTAATTAATTAATTTATTTTTCTTTTTTTAACATTAATACGCTATACATCATTACAGTATACAAAATGAATTTTCCATCCAAAACACACTGTCTGTTGGCTCAATCAAGCACATCAACATACGTGTTATCAACAAACAATTTTCCATTTCTTATGTCTTGTATATTTTGCTTTTTTTTTTTTTTTTTTTGGCATCCTTGATTCCCTATCCCTAACCCTCTGCCCTGTCCAACCCTCCTCCCATTGTCTCTGGTATCCATGATTGCTTTCTATGCCTTTCCCCCCCATTTAATTGATTTGCTAATGAACTTAATTTGTCTAAATATTTGCAATAGCAAGCACAGCTGATATATACATACACAAGAACCCATGTCTGACTTTAGGCATAAACCTCAGTGAGTAGAATGAACATAATAAAATAGTACCTAGCTGGGGCTATATAGCTTACTGTGGTCATCAAATACACAGTTTTTTCTTTAAATTTTGGTAACAGTTTTAGTATTTTTTTTTCTGAATTTTTTTTTAAACTTACATTCATTCCCTGAGCATCATCACAACGTACTAAATGTGGTTTCCCCTCTAGAGTAAACTGCATAGTGGCTTAATCATACATGTTATCATCCATAAAATTCCATTACTTCTTTCATATATATATGCTTTTTTACCCCATGTCTGACCCTCTGCCCTATTCCACTCTCTTATTACACTATCTCTGCTGTCTACAGTTGTCTTCAATTCCTTTTCCCCAAACATTTTGTTGACCACACAATATCATAAGTAATCTAACTACTTTCAATAGCAAGTTCAACTGGTGGTTTCAAGAAAGGCAGTTTTGAACTGGTAAGGATATTTCCTTGAAACTTGAAGCCTAGAAACAGGTTAGTATTTTGTTCAAATAGTAGGTACATGAATCTATTGACAGCTCAAGACAGGATAAAAATCCTTAAAACCGGACAACAAAGCTTAGAAGAAAAGAAGCAATATCTTAATCAAGTCACAGAATGCTGTTTCATCAGTTCAGACTCATGTACTTAATTTTTCTTCTGTTACTGTTAAGGTATGATCTTCCAGATTGAACTCTGGGATATAATACTCAACTCCAGACTTTGTCCCTCCAATTAAGTTGCCCATTTTCTTAGTTTTTGAACTCTTATTTCTGTGTGTCTGCATTTAATTTTACTGACACAGCACTCCCTTAAGAACTTCTTGGAGATCTGGTCTGGTGCTGGTAAATTCTTTCAGGTTTTGTTTATCTGGGAAAGTTCGTGTCTTTTCTTCCCAAATGAACGATAACCTTGCTGGGTGCAGAATTCTCGGTTGAAATTGCTTTTCCCTTAATACTTTGAAAATATTTTCCCATTCTCTCCTCGCTCGCATTGTTTCCAATGAGAGGTCTGCCGTTAGTCTGATGGGATATCCTTTGTAGGTAACTTGCCTTTTTTCTCTTGCCAGTCTTAGTATCTTGTCTTTGTCTGTGGTTTTGGTCAGTCTGGCTATAATGTGTCTTGGAGAAGATCTTCTTGGGTTGATTCTATTTGGGGTCCTCTGTATTTCTTGGGACTGAATCTTTGAGTGCCTCTCCAGGTTTAGAAAGTTTTCTTGCAGAATTTCATGGAATAGATTATCAATGCCCTTATGAGTCTCTTCACCTTCTGGGATGCCTATTCTCTGGATGTTTGGATGTTTAATTGTATCTAGTACTTCTCGCATATTATTCTCAAATTTTTGGGCCATTTTCTCAGTCTTCATGGTGGATTTTTCTAGGCCAGCCATTTGCTCTTCTACATTTGAGATTCTATTTTCTGTATGATCTAGTCTGCTTTTAATACTTTCAAGGGAGATTTTGACTTCTTGTATTATAGCCTTCATCTCTAACAGTTCCATCTGATTCTTTTGTAAAGTGTGAAATTTCTCTTTTAGATCTTGCATGAATTTCCTCACCTCCTGGAACTCTTCAACTTCTTTCTCCTTACTCTTCAGCAGTTCCTTGTCTCTCTTCTCTTCCATCTCTGTTAGCTTTGCCATTATGAATGTGCTGAATTCTTCTTTTTTTTTTTTTTTTTTTGAGAGGTTTTTTCGCTATAGGGCGCGTGCGCTCGCCAGACAGACAGAGAGAGACATAGAGACAGAAAGCGAGAAATCACTCCCCAGGGGGGATGGTCATGCCGCAATCCCTTCTCCTCCATTCTCCTTTCGGGATCTTGGGCACGCACGCACACACGCCCAGCGTGAGTTTTTTTTGTTTGTTTGGTTTTTTTTTTCTTTTTTTGGAGAGGTTTTTGCTATAGGGCGCGTGCGCTCGCCAGACAGACAGAGAGAGACAGAGAGATAGAAAGCAGGAAATCACCCCTCAGGGGGGATGGCCACGCCGCAATCCCTTCTCCTCCATTCTCCTCTCGGGATCCTGGGCACGCACGCACACGTGCCCGGCGTGAGTTTAAGCCGCCGGGTCCGGGACTCGAACCGCGGTCGACTACGTGGGAGTCCAGCGACATAGCCATTACGCTAACTGCTGGTCCCCTGGCGTGAGTTTTAAGCCACCGGGTCCGGGATGTGAACCGTGGTCGACTACATGGGAATCCAGCGACATAGCCATTACCCTAACTGCTGGTTCCCAATGTTCTGAATTCTTTATCAGACATTTCCATGATTTTCATTGAACTGTGTGTGGATGAAGAGGAGCTATCCTTTTCCCTTGTGGGAGAGGTATTTTCCTGCTTCCCCATATTTCTTGTGGTCCTGCAGCGACTTCTAGTCATCTGGTGGATGGTTGGTTTCTTCCCAAACTTGGAAGTTCAATCACGCAAGTTTTGTATGCTGGAGGCCCAGTTATCAGTGGGACATCTTCCTTTCTCTCAAAATGGCTAGATCGCAGGAGCCATGGAGCTGTCTGTCTCTTCTGATTTCTCACTTTCTGTCTCTCTTTCTGGCGAGCGCACATGCCCTATAGCAAAAACCTCTACCAAAAAAAAAAAAAAAAAAAAAGAACTTAACCAAGATCAAGTGGGATTCATCCCAAGGATGTAAAGATGACTGGACACAGACAAATCTATAAGTGTGATATATCATATCAGCAGAATAAAGTACAAAGAAAAAGATCATTTCAAAAGATGTAGAAAAAGTATTTGACAAAATTCAATATTCTCTCATGATAAAAACTTACAATAAGTTATGTTTAGAATGAAAGTAGAATAGTAGTTTCCAGAGGGGTCACTGATTACTTTGATAAGTTAATGAAAGATGAAGTCACTGTCCAAAGAAAATAATTGCAAATTTATGAAGATTATAGCATCATTTTCCTCATAACTCCCTCTATGTCATTGTATGATTCTTTTCTCCTGGGAATCCAGTAAATAAAACATGGATGTAGTAAGAGATTCTGGGAAGGTCACCAATGGCAAAATGTGATTACTGGGTTGGGGAAATATTTTTGTCTAGAATGTCTTCTAACACGTACCTAGAAAAACAATGTCTTAAAAAGTGGAGCATGATCTTAACGCAGGAAGAGAAGGGATTACGGCATGGCGATCTTCCCTGGGGCAGTACTTTCTCATTCTCTCTTTATGTCTCTTTCAGGTGAGTGTATGAGCTCTATAGCAAAAATTTAAAGAAAAAAACAAGAAAAAGAACATAGCCATAACCATGGTATAACCTAAAATATATCTAAAGGAAAACATAATTCAACAAAAGTTGTTTCAACATCTATCATGTGCAGAGTTGCATAGAACACTCCGAGAGTCATTACATGACTAGTACTGAACACATGGACTTATAGGTAGTAAGGGTAGTAGTTCAGAATTAGAACAGAAGTAAAATAACAGTTAACATTTTCTTTTTTTATTTTTTTAAGGCTTTTGTTACAAGGGGTGTGCACTCGCTGAAGAGAGACAGTGAGAGGGAAAGTGAGAAATCACCCCTCAGGGAAATTGTCATGCCATGATCCCTTCTCCTCCATTCTCCTGGGATTCTGGGTATGCACATACTTGTGCCTGGCATGATTTTCAAGCCTCCAGATCCAGGACTTGAACTGCGGTTGACCACGTGGGAATACAGTGCCTTAAGCATCATACCACCGACTGGCCCACAACAGTTAACATTTTCTAAGTGTTAACTATATGTCAGATGCCATTTTCAATATTTTTCAGATACTAATTCATTCAATCCTCATAACAACTTTATGAAAATGTTATTGTTATTGCTATTATATTATTATTATTATTATTTGATTGTATAAGAAAGCTAAGTAAGTGTCCTAGATCACTTAGTCAGTAAATGACAGAACTAGGATTGAAACTCAGCCAAAATTCAGTCTTCACTATCTTCCTCTACAGATGGTAGTGTTCTCTCTGCCATAAAAGGTGATAAATCGCAGCACAGTGACCATTATCCAGGGCTAGTACAAAGGTGACACATACAATAAAGTGGATTAGATAACACCAAGGGCCTTTCTATGTGTAAGAATAAAAATTTTAGAGAACTATCAACATACGAGAAGAAATATAACTTAAATACAATTTCTACCCTAACCCTCAAGTCAAATCCTAGAGAAAAGATGAAATAGAATTATTTTTCTTTCCCTCACTCAACACACCTGAAAGACTTGAAAATGGACTGAAAGAAAGATCAGGAGCTCATTTGTTCCATAATACTTAAAGCTCCCAAGGAGTGATTCAGAGTTCATGCTGAACCAAAGAGGAGAGGGGACCATATTCTGAGAAAAAAATTAGGGATAGGTCAGCCCAGAGCTTAAACCCTACAGACATACTCTCCAAGAAACTGTCTTGCCCATCCTTTCTTCCAGGAAAGATTACTCTCAAGAGCCACTGTGTTTCCTCAGGACACAGCTGTAGGAGTGTGTAATGAGCTTAAACAATTACTCAGACTTTGGCCTGAATGAAGACCTGAGGGATCCACATTTCAGGAGACTTTAAAATCTGGGGAATAATTCCAATTTTCTCTATGCTATGACCTACGTGCTTCCTTAGGAAGGAAACTAAACTCCATGTCTTCAAGATCCATCCAGGACAGCTTTCCATATATTCTGCTCCATGATCCAGAAACTTGGGGCTCTTCTTTCCATATCATCCCAGTCTTGTCTTCTTTATCTCAGCCAACAGAGGACACTCACCAGTATGCCTCCCGCCAAAAAGAAGTTAGTAGGCACCAGACCAGCTGGCTGTCACCTTCTCATTAGAGGAAGAGAAGTGAAAGCCACAGGCCAGGACCTTTTTGGACAGTTGAGCTGAATCCCCAGATAAAGGCTACGGGCTTGAGAGACATAGTCTTTACTATGGCAACATCAAGACATAGACAACCCATAACAGAACTACATACATCATATCCTTTGACCTTCACAAAATCCCCACCAGTTAAGTAGAAATACTATGCCATTTGATCAGGTGAAACAGAATTATTACATAATTTCATTAGATGCCATTTATCAAGTGAAATGAATTGGAAAAAAAAATCATACAGTGAGATAGTGATAAAACTAAGACATAAACCCTGGCCTGCCTCCAGAACTTAACTTCTCAAAATCTGATCAGGAGAGGACAAAAGAACAAAACTCTCACTGCTACCATACCTCTCCCTGTTTTCTTGTGCATGAACGCAGGATCAGGAATGGGTGCTTCTGATTTGATTGCCTCAGCTCCAAGCCAAATGGAAAACCATTTCCTGAAGCAATACTGTGTGTGTGGCATATGTTTTGGGCATATACATTCATACAAATTCATTACCTTGACGTCTTTTGTCCCTGAAAAATTGTTCTCAGCACCATTGCAATCATGTATCTGATATCTCAAAGCACAAACACTTCCCAGGAAAGTGGATATTAATAGCATCACAATGTTTAAGACTAAACTTACTTTTTATTATTTCTTTTATACATTCAAGCAGTGTATACTACTGCCACTTATAAAATGAATTTTCCCAGCATAAATATACTACACACCAGTCGAGTTGAAGATATTATCATCATGTATGTTATCATCAACAGACAATCCTCCATTTCTGAGTCTCTTAAATTCATTTAAGTGCACTAAAAGTTCTAATTATGAATCTAGAACTCATATTGGGCTACCTCCTGGCATATCCCTGGTGGTATTAGTCTTTTCAAGTTTTTCTCCAGGGTTTCCACAGAAATTCTCTCTCCCAGTGAGAACACTTAGATATACAGAACTGTGGGTCTCCATCCTCAAGTCTCTGGCTCATAAATTTCTCTTCTGTGGTGCCATTTCTCTAGTTCCTGCATTGATTATAACAACACTTTCTCTTTCTCTGGTGCAATATATACACACACACACACACACACACACATCTATACATATTATATAGTTTTGTTTTGTTTTGTTTTGTTTTTTTGAGAGGCTTTTGCTATAGGGCATGTGCGCTCACCAGAAAGACAGAGAGAAAGACAGAGACTCTCCAGAGGGGATGGCCACACCGCAATCCCTTCTCCTCCATTCTCTTCTTTGGGATCTTGGGCACGCACACATAACACCCAGCATGAGTTTAAGCCACTAGGTCCAGGACTTGAACCACGGCTAACTGCTGGTCCCTATTATTTATTTATTTATTTAATTACTTACTTATTTAGTTACTGTAAGGCACATGTGCTCATACAAAGAGAGAGAAAAAAAGAGAGAAAGTGAAAAAGCATCCCCAAGGAGGATAACCATACTGCAATCCCTTTTCCAATCTCCTCTTGGGATTTGGGGTATATGTAACACATGCCCAGCATGTTTTTCAAGCTGCCAGGTCCAGGATTCAAACTGCACAGCCAGCCATGTAGTATCCAGCTGCTTTAACCACTACACTAGTAGTACATGTAACAGTTTTTAAATAGTAAATATTTACAAACTTTCTTTCATGTTTTGTGCATTTGTATGCATGGTATAAGAAATTAGTTGTGGGGACCACCAAATGACATAATGGTTACCTCACTGGACTCACACATAGTCAAGTGCAGTTCGAGTCTCAGACCCAGTGGCTTAAAACTCACACCCTCACACCGGGTGTGTGTGTGCGCATGCTCAGAATCCCAGGAAAAGAATGGAGGAGAAAAGATTAGGGCATGGCCATTCCCCCAGGGGGTAATTGCTTGCTTTCTGTCTCAGTCTCCCCTGTGAGCGCACACACCCTATAGCAAAAAAATCTCTCTCAAAAAAAAAAAAAAAAAGGAAATCAGCGTTTAATAACTGTGTGTCCTTGAGTGAGTCATTTCATTTCTCTGAGTACTTTTGAGTATGAAATTGAGCTATGGTTACAAATAACCTATGAGTCCATATATTCCTAACCCATGTACTCTAGTTCTTAGAATATATCCTGCAGGTTAACTTGCATTCTTAAACAAATGTGTATTTATAGCAAGAATAAGATTGATATTTTAAATCAGTTTATAACAAAGAAACTTGCTGGTATTTCTCAGTTCAAATATTCTCATGGGCTTTCTTTGTAGACAATTATAGTTTCTGTGAATTCTATCTTTTTATTTTCTTTCCAGTTCTTACTTAGTAAAATTCTTTCTAGTGCTCTTTTCACAAATAAGGCAACACATCAAGTATTTCATACAGACTCAAATTAATCTCTCTGCTTCCTGTGCGTCCATGGCCACATATCCTGTACCAAAGGATATGTGTAAACACCCCATATCCAGCCTTTAGGGCCCACCACATTCCTGACTGCAAACACAAGGGGTCACCACAGCTATGGCTTAAAATTCTTGTTTTGAATTTTGTTTCTCATACCAAGATATTTCTGTTTCTTTCTTTTAGATTTGGTTATGTATTTTGTTGAGGTTTTATTTTTCCTTTTATATTTATCTACAATTTCTATGTGTTCATACAGGAATGTGATGTGTCAATATCTGCTTAGTCTGCCATGTTGCCAACAGTCCCACCTCAAATCTTAAATTGATAGCCTGAGAGCTAATTGTAGTGACTGGACCTGTCCATATTCACTGAATCCTTTAAAACCTGAGCTATTATGATGCTGTTTGAAGAAGGGGAAGGGAATCTGAGGAGATAAAAAACAAACATCTTTAGTTGAAGAGAGGGGAAAAATACATAAAACTACATATAATGAGACCTACAATTCCATCCCTAGCATATCATTCACACTTGTACTATGAGACAGTATTGGTGACTGAATTAATTGTAGATTTTAATTAAGTTTTGAATAGACTTTTTTTTAACTTAGTGAATCATTTATGTTATCTTTGACTAATAATCAATGATAGGATTTAAAAATCTCTCCTAATCAACAATCTCAATGGGAATTTTGGGTGATAGATGTTCTCCTGGATGTGGAGAATAAGTGAGATAGGCTCATTCTACCATATGACTCCATCATCCCATTCAGCCTCCTTGCCATTTGTATCCAGCAGGCACAAGGGAAAGAGAGTATGGAGAAACCAGAACTAGAATATATCAGTGGACTGGCCAACACTCGGGCCCATGACCATACCTTACCGCAAGGGAGACCAGGAAATGTACAATAATCGAGTGTAGAGAAAGTGTGGTAGGCAGTTAGTTAGTAGTAAGCAGGCAGCCCTAAGAGAAAAGCGAAAGGCTCACCTAGCCCCGGGAGCCAGGAGAGCGAGGTAATTTGCCTTCTTCCTTCCTTGAGGCCTGAGGGAAATGCACAGGGATAATTCGTAGATTTTTCTCTTATCAAAAAGACCTAAGCAAGCATTTTTGGTCAATGCCCCAATTCCTATTAGGGCAATGGACTAATTGGGCAGTCTAATTGGGGCAACATGGCTAGCATTGGGCACCATGCGCGATTAGGTGATCACATTCCTCATTCTTTACCTGTGAGGAAGGTGAGCAGATGCAGGAAAAGAACGTGTGGATTGAAATTTAAAGAAAAAAGAAAGAACATAAGCAGCGTAAGGAGCCTCCCACTAATGAATATTCATGACCTCTAGTAATAAAAATAACGGTTAACTAGTACCAAGCTCGGTTGCCACTTGGCAATCTGCCCACCCAACAACCTTTTTGGGTGTTCTTTCTTTCTTTCCTTTCCTTTCTTTCTATTAAATCTTTTTTTCTGCATACTTCATTCGTGATTGCAGTTTCATTTTGCGCCTAGGGACAGATCTCTAATTTTAGTGATCTGGACCCAAAGAACCAAGGACTTCACAACGCAGCTCGACACTTTCCCATCTGTTAACAAAGGAAGATAACATGGATCTGGGTGAGCACCTAAGCGGTCTCTGCCGTAACTAGTATGCCACAGAATGTAACAAGGATCAAAGAGGAAGGAAGCTGTAGTGAAACAGATAACAATATTTCATGTTGAAATTGATGATTGCATAAGGTAGAAAGACTGAGTTCTGTAATTATTATTTCAAATGAAGATTCAGCAAGATCAGACATAAACCTGAGTGATAAACTGGGTAATTGTACTATGATCATCCCATGAGTGGAAGATCCAAGAAGTAAATATGGAATTAACTAAAAAATATTGAGTGCAACTTATTGGCACATATAATGTACCAATACTCTATAATTACTATATGGAGGAAATAAAAACAAGCAGTATATGATTTCCTCCCCATAAAATCTTATAATCATATTAGGTTAGATGTAAAGAGTATTGGGTTTGGTCAGACATGTTGGCAGAATAAATGTAGAAATACTGGATAAAGCAATCAATCCTACAGACACACCTGAGAGTTTATTAAGCAGTAGTTGAGTCCCCTGTGGAGAGTGGCAAGAGTCACTAAAGGAAATAATTAAGAACAGGAAGAAAATCTGAAGAAAAATGCATTATTATTGCATAAGTTTGAGTGTTTCCCAGAGAAATGAAAACTATTAAAGAAGGTGTGAATAAGCTTGTTTCTGTAGGACCTAAATCCAGTGGTTTTGTAATTTACAATCTTCCCATTTCCATGCAGACAATTAGGACATCCTGAATTCTATGTTCAGTCTGAGTTTGGTCAATGGAACAATTTCTAACTTCTAGGCTTGTCCTTTTATTCTATTTATTTTCATTTATTTAATTTTATTTAAAATTTTTTATTTACATTCATTTACTATACATCATTACAGCATACAAAATGAGATTTCCCATTCAGAATACACTGTATATTATCTCAGTCAAGCACATTAACATATATGTCATCGTTAACAAATAATTTTCCATTTCTTGTTTCCTGTATATTTTGCTTTTTTTTTTTTTTGCCATCCTTGTTTCCCTATCTCTCACCCTTTGCCATGTTCCACCCTCCTCCCACACTGTCTCTGGTATCCATGGTTGCTGTCTATGCCTTTTCCCCCCCATTTTATTGATTTGCTAATGAACTTAAATAATCTGAATATTTCTGATAGTAAGCACAGCTGATATACACATATCCATGAACACAAGTCTGACTTTAGGCATAAACCTCAGTGAGGAGAATGAACAAACTATAAAGTAGCACCTAGCTGGGGCTATATAGCTTATTGCAGTCATCAAATATGCATTTTTTCCTGTAACTTTTTTTTAATTAATTAATGTACATTCATCCCCTAATCATCATCACAGCATACAAAAAATGATTTCCCATCCAGAATATACGGCATAGTGGCTTAATCATGTATGTTATCCTCAATAATTTTCCATTTCTAGTTTCACATACAGGTGTGTGTGTGTGTGTGTGTGTGTGTGTGTGTGTGTATTTATATTTACCCCATGTCTGACCCTCTGCCCTTTCCCACCCTCTTCTCACACTATCTTTAGCGTCTAGAGTTGTACTCCATTCCTTTCACTCCCACTTTTTATTGATCACACAATTTCTTAAATAATCTAACTACTTTCAATAGCAATTTCAGCTGGTAATTTCAACAAAAGCAGTTTTGAATTGGTAAGGAAATTTGCTTAAAACTTAAAGCCTGGAAACAGGTTAGTATTCTGTTCAAATAGTAGGTACATGAACCTATTGAGAGCGCAAGACAAGACAAAAACTCTTAAAACCGGACAACAAAGCCTAGAAAAAAAGCAGCAATATTTTAGTCACAAGTCACAGAATGCTATTTCACCAGTTCAGTCTCATGTACTTAATCTATCTTCTGTTGTGGTTCTATCTTCCCGATTGAATTCTGGGGTATAATATTTAACTCCAGACTTGTCCCTACGATTAAGTTTGCCATTTTTTTAGTTTTTGAACTCTTATTTCTGTGTGACTACATTTAATTTTCCTGACATAGCACTTCCTTGAGAACCTCTTGGAGATCTGGTCTGGTGCTGATAAATTCTTTCAGGTTTTGTTTATCTGAGAATGTTCTTGTCTTTTCTTCTCATATGAAGGATAATCTTGGCTGGTACAGTATTCTTGGTTGCAATTGCTTTTCCCTTAAAACTTTGAATATATTTTCCCATTCTTTTCTTGCTCGCATTGCTTCCAATGAAAGGTCCGCTGTTAGCCTGATGGGATATCCTTTGTAGGTAACTTGCCATTTCTCTCTTGCCAATCTTAGTATCTTGTCTTTGTCTGTGGTTTTGGTCAGTCTGGCTATATGTGTCTTGGAGAAGATCTTCTTGGGTTGATTCTATTTGGGATCCTTTGTATTTCTTGGGACTGAATCTTTGAGTGCCTCTCTAGGTTTGGAAAGTTTTGTAGCAGGATTTCATGGAATAGATTATCAATGCCCTTATGAGTCTCTTTGCCTCCTGGGATGCCAATTAACTGGATGTTTGGATGTTTGATGGTATCTAATATTTCTTGTATATTATTCTCAAATTTTTGGGCCATTTTCTCAGTCTTCGTGGTGGATTTTTCTAGGCCAGCAATTTGCTCTTCTACATCTGAGATTCTATTTTCTGTATGATCTAGTCTGCTTTTAGTACTTTCAAGAGAGATTTTTGACTTCCTGTATTATAGTCTTCATCTCTAACAGATCCATTTGATTCTTTTGTAAAGTGTGTAATTCCTCTTTTAGATCTTGCAAGAATTTCCTCCCCTCCCAGAATTCAACAGCTCCTTTTTCCTTTCTCTTCTGCAGTTCATTGTCTCTCTTCTCTTCTATCTCTGTTAGCTTTGCCATTATGAATGTTCTAAATTCTTTATCAGACATTTCCATGATTTCCCTTGAACTGTCTGTGGATGAAGAGGAGTTATTCTTTTCCCTTGGAGGAGAGGTATTTTCTTGCTTTCCCATATTTCTTGTGGTCCTGCAGTGATTTCTAGTCATCTGATGGAAAGTGTGTTTCTTCCCAAACTTGAAGTTCAATCACTCAAGTTTGTGGGCTGGAGGCTGAATTATCCGTGGAAAATCTTCATTTCTCCTAGTCCCCAAAAATCGCTAGTTCTCAGTAGCCATGAAGGTTTCTTCTGAGGCCTGCTCCCTTGCCTCTCCAGATGAGTTTGTGGGCTGGAGGCTGAATTATCAGTGGAAAATCTTCATTTCTCCTAGTCCCCAGAAATCGCTAGTTCTCAGTAGCCATGAAGGTTTCTTCTGAGGCCTGCTCCCTTGCCTCTCCATATGAGTTTGTGGACTGGAGGATGAATTATCAGTGGAAAAATCTTCATTTCTCCTAGTCCTCTGAATCACTAGTTCTCAGTAGCCATGAAGGTCTCTGGCTTGTCCTTTTATTAATAGGCTCTTTGAGTTGGTGTGTTTTGTCAGAGATATCAAAATGTTGTTCTTTCCTTAAAATATGTAATAAAATTAGTGTGCAATTCTGGCTACTCCATTAAATTTAAGGTCCTTAAAAGCAAGAGTATGTCTTATATTGTCAATGAATTAATGGACAAATTGTATTTGCCACATATTTATGATTTCTCCACTTCAAATACACAAGTCATTAACTTCTTAGGCAATGTACAGGGGTGAATGACAGTTCCTTTGACCACCAAGGATTTTTTCCCCCAAAGTATTATGTGTCTAGATTTAGTAAACTCAAGTGTAGCAAGTCAAAATTTGTGGATCTGAAAGATTATTGCATGCAGTAACTTGACTAATAATTCTAGATCTTTCTCAAAGGTCACGCTAAAGAAGTCATGAAGGAAGGAAATCAGCCCTCTACCCAGGATTTCATCCTCCTAGGAGTTACTGGTGAGAAGAAACACCAAAACTTCTTCTTCGTCCTCTTCCTCTTCCTTTACTCAGTCCTTTACAGTGACTGGAAACCTGCTCATCATCTTGGCCACTCAGTCAGGCAGTTGCCTTCACAACTTCAGTACAAGCCCATGTATTTTTTCCTTGCCAACCTCTCCTTTGTTGACATCTTCTTCTCATCCATAACCACCTCTAAGATGTCAATCAACCATCTCTTGGGCAGCAAAGTCATCTCCTTTAAAAAAATGCCTAAAACATATGTACTTCATGATAGACAGTTACATCTTGGCTGCAATGCCATATGATCCAGCTGTGGCCATCAGCCACGTACTTCATTATACAACAATTGTAAGCCCACGACCTGGTGTCCTACTAGTTGTTGGATCTTAGGCAGCTGCAAATGCTAATGTTCTCTCCCACCTTCTGTTCACAGCAAGACTGTCTTTCTATGACAACAGCAAGTAGCCAATTTCTACTGTGACATCACCCCTTTAGTTAAGTGTTCTGATGTTCACTTAAATATGAAGATGATGTACCGAGGGGGTGGTGTATTCTCTGTGCCATTGCCATGCATCATTACCTCCTATATTCATGTCTTTGCCACAGTCTTACAGGTTCCATGCACCAAGGCTGTTATGTAGGGACTTTCCCACATGTGGTTCTCACCTCACAGTTGTTTTTCTGTATTATGGGACAGACATGGGCATGTATTTCCACCCTCTGACCCGTTACAGCCTAAAGAATACAGTGATAACTGTGATGTACATCACAGTGACCCCAGTGTTAAATCTTTTCATTCATAGTCTCAGAAACCAGGACATGAAGGCTGGCTCTACAGAAACTCTTTAACCAGAGAATCTCTTCAAACCAATGTTTGTAGATCATACACCCAATACTGTAGTCACCAATTAGGATGCAATTGAAAAATCTAGCTCTCATGTCATCACCCTGCAAGAAGTTGCCTTTAATCTTTCCAGCCCAAAATTCCTTTTCTCAGAAATCTTGTAAGAGTTAGATGAGACATCTTACTGAAATTATAATTTCAACACATTTCTGCTTCTTTTGGCAGTGTTATGACAGGAATATTGAATTCATGCTGCACCTATGCTACTGACTTTCCAAGTAAAGCTGGAAAAGCCTGAGCCTGTACTTTTATAACTACATATTTATATCTACCCTGCTTGTGTCAAAGGGTGTAGGTTACACTAGTTCATTCTTTGAAGACTATAATCACTATTTGCATGTCAATTTTTATTTGGCTATATATTTAATCACAACTGTACTTGGAAGTCTCTGAAAGCAGGAATTGTCCTATTGCATGACTGTATCTTCACCATCTTGGTCAGATAAAATGCATCTAATAAATATTGGTGGAAGTAAAATAGATGAATGAAAATATTTGTCTCTGAGATGTAATCTGATAATGATTAGAAATCATTAGAAATCAATGTTGTACATTATTTATACACCCTTAAAATCTGTAAATAAACTGAAATAGGAAGATATTTTTGTGATGGCTTCATAGTTGATCAAATTATATCTAAAGATAATGAGATATTCTTGAAAATACTACTAAAATGGTAATACCAATAGACTTTTTTTTTTTTTTTTGAGAGGTTTTTGCTATAGGGCACGTGCGCTCGCCAGAAAGAAAGAGAGAGATAGAGAGACAGAAAGTGAGAAATCACCCCCCGCCCCGGGGGGGGGGGGGGATGGCCACACCGCAATCCCTTCTCCTCCATTCTCCTCTCGGGATCTTGGGTACACGTGCACATGCACCCGGCATGAGTTTAAGCCACCAGGTCCAGGACTCAAACTGTGGTCGACTACATGGGAGTCCAACGACATAGCCATTATGCCAACTGCTGGCCCCACCAATAGACTTTTATTGCAGTTTGAAGTAATAAGGATTCTGATTTAATATCATAAAATGCTAGCTTAATTAATTATAGTGTGAAATATAGCTATAGTGACAAAAACATGGGTGCCATTGAATGAATGAAGAAAAAAGTATTTTGTACCTAAGGTAACCATTGTTTCTCTAGCATGGCCCACAAAAAAAGAGACTTTTATTCTGGGGACCTCCAGATTATGCAGATATTCCCCAAACAGAGAGAGTTAATTCAGTAGATACTAAATAACCACCAAAGAATTCCATTATATATTACTTGATTCTATCTATGAGAAAATTATAAAACATTTTCAAAATATTAGTAACATATAAATGATTATTCATAAATCCTTATTTCAAAAGGATGTTTGAAGAGACGAACTGAATATATCTTAGAACAGTGTGCAAGTGTTTTTATTATCGATTCTTTTTAACTGGAAGTAAAAATATAAAATTATTACCTTCTATAGATAATTCACATTGACAGGATACTGAATGATAATATTCACCTTTTAATGATGTCTGGGACAAAATAATTAACTATATCATAATTTTCTTTTTAACCAAAAGGAATTGTTACAAATGAATATAAATCTGTGACTTAATGACCTAATGATAGAGGTAATAAAGGTATTTGATTTAGAAAATTTTCAATATTGGGAAATGAAAATATTACATACATTTATTTATTGTTTTTCTCTCCCTACCAGAATGTGAATGTTTGGGATCTGTCTGGTTTGTTGCTGTACCTTCAACAGTTAAAACAATGCTGTCACACAACTACTGAACAAACTTATGTTAAATAAATAAGTGAATCCTGTAATGTTACATTTCAATAATGAATAGGTTACTTTCTTTGTTATAGGCAAACTCAGTAAGGTAAAATGGAATAATGAGTGCCAAAGATGATGGTATTAAAGAGGGGTTGAGGGGCTAGCAGGTTAGCGTGGTGGTTAAGGCACTGGACTCCCACATGGCCAACCACAGTTCAAATTCCAGACCTGGCAGCTTGAAACTTAGACTGGGTACATGTGAGTACATGCCCCAAATCCCAGGAGAACAGAGGAGAAGAAACTGTAGCATGGCCATACCCCCTGTGGGCAGGGAGGGGTGATTTCACACTCCCTCTCACTGTCTCTCTGTCTCCAGAAAGCAGATGGACACTATGGAAAAAAAAAAAACCTTTAAAAAAAATGGGAAAAAGAGTTAAGGAAATGCAGACTCAGAGTTTCATACCACCTTATCACCAAATCAGTCTCACATTATTCTTCTACTTTAAGCCAGACAGAGACTCAGACTGACTCAATATACTTCCTACCATAATCATAAGAATCTGTGAGTATGGTTAAATCTTTAACTGCAAATAAAAAACATTGCAACTGTTATATGTCAAGTCATTGTCTCAACCATATCCCTCAACCTATCAAGCAAGCTGTCTTGAAGTAATATTTTTGTTTGTTTGTTTTGCTATAGGGTACGTGTGCTAGCCAGAGAAAGATAGAGAAAGTAAGAAATCACCCCATGGGGGGTTTCCTCCATTATCCTTTCTGGATTTGGGGCATACATATACATGTGCCTAGTGTGTCTTTCAAGCCACTGGTTCAGGACTTTGCCTGTGTAGCAGCAGAAATGATTTAATTTCTTTTATATATTCAATCACAATCAATCCCAGCCATGGGGGATCCAGAGGCCTTAACCTCCATGCCACCTGCTGGTGCAATAATTTTAACACTATATTTAAAATTACTTCATTTACTCAAAGTGATGAAATGGACTAAAGTGGAAAAGAAAATAAAGGAGGTCTTCAAAAAGTTCATGGGAAGGGACCTCAAAGTACAAGTTTATTTTAGTGTATAAAAAATCCATGCATTGTTTTTCATAATGCATTTTCCATGAACTTTTGAAGATTCTTCATATAGCTTGTACATAAATTAGGGTCATATATAGGATTCATTCAGAAACAGAAACCACATCAGGTTTTTTTTCTTTTTCTTTTTCTTTTTCTTTCTTTTTCATTCAATGACTATGTATTATTACAGCATACCAAATGAGTTTTCCCATCATGAATACACTGTATATTGATTCAATCAATTGGTTACCATACATATTATTATCAACAGATAATTTTCCATTTTTGTGTCTCTGAAATGTTTCACTTCTTTTTCCCCTTGATTACCTCCCTCTCACATTTCCCACTCTCCTCCCACACTGACTCCAGTATCCATAGTTGCTCTCCATCCCTTTATACCTTTTAATCTTTCCATTTCTGCCATCGACTGTAAGTATTTCATGTATACTGAGTGGAGACATACAATGCCTCTCTTAGTCTGATGTGCTTCATTTAATAGTAAATCTTACATATTTGTATATTTGCCTACTTACTTTCTTTTTTTTTTCCTTTTTATAGGTTTTTGCCATAGGGCATATGCACTTACTAGAGAGAAAGAGACAAAGAAAGTGAGAAGGAAAGTTAGAAATTATTCCCTGGGGGGGTGACCATGTCACAGTCCCTTCTCCTCCATTTTCCTTCTGGGATCTTGAACACACATGCACATGCACCAGGCATGATTTTCAAGTCTCTAGGTCTAGGACTTGAACCATGATCAACCATGTGGGAGTCCAGTAACATAAGCACTACACTATCTGCTGGCCCTATATTCATTTGCTTTCTAGAAAATGCCAGGGTCTCATTATTTTTTAGGACTGAGTAGGATCTTGTAGTGTATATGTGCCACACCTTTTCAATCCATTAATCTGTTCATGGACATTTAGGTAGGATCCTTGTCTTAGCGATTGTGAATAATGCTTCAATAAATGTGGATGTGCAACTGTTTCTTTTCTTTTTTAATATTTTATTTTATTTTAATTTCTTTTATATATTCAACCACATAAGTGAATATTCCAACATGAATACATTTCTCACCAGTCCAGATGGAGATACTATACATTTTATCCTTAGCAGATAGTAACCCAT